>JAUKWC010033834.1:0-16812 GCA_032356245.1 Endocladia muricata | reverse complement strand
CCCCGCCCCCCCCCCCCCCCCCCCCCCCCCCCCCCCCCCCCCCCCCCCCCCCCCAAAGACGACTGCGTTGATTGAGCTGGAAAGGGAGAATCGCATTCAAGAGTAGTTCAACCACGGTGTGTATTGGATACCTGTGGGGAAAGACGCGCCCGAGGAGGAGCTTGTGAAGTGTTAGCAGACATAGTAGAGGAATGTGGCGGAAATAAGATTTTTGTGTTGATTGGTACATTGCGTATTTTGAGCCTGACGGTGGGGAGTGCAGAGCAGTACTTTGATAGAAAACGAGCATTATTCTTGGTAGATGAAATATGGATAGTGGAGGGGGATGCGACAGGATATCTGGGGAAGATACAATGTTCGGCTGATATCAGGGGTTAAGATATGCAGGAAGTGGTGGAGGAGTGTGAAGTTGAGGTGGAGGGGATTCTGCAGTTCTGTGGAGGAATATCACTTACGCTGGGGGCGGCTGGGCGAAGGACTCATCTGGTCGAGGATGGGGGGAATGTGTGCGGAGTGCGGTAAGGCTCTATGTAGAAGAGACACGGGAGGGCAGCGCAGAGATTTCGGCGGAGAGTGTTAGGTCGTATCCCAACCTCAGCGCGTACGTATGGATAAGTCTGAGGATGATACCTACGGTAACGCGTGAGCACTATCCGAACGGTCAGTGAGATAAAATGGCAGTAGGTGAGCTGTACAAAAGGTTTGCCGTAATTCGAAAGCAAGTATATGTTCCGACAAGCATCGTGCAGAAGCTTTGTGGGTTTGAAAGCACCCAGCTCGTTGGTATGTTGTTGGGACGGTTGTCAGATTTGAATCTAATCTCCAGGAAGATCGGAGAGAGCGGCCAGTTGGAAATGGGACTTCACGATCTTCTGATTGAATTTTGCAAAGCAGAAGCTACGGAGGAAGCAAGGATTTATCGCAAGGAGCTTCCTATTGCATACTGTGATCTACCAATGCAACATGTATCCATTGGCAATATCAGTGGATCTGTAAATTAGAGGGAATCAGTAGTGGGACCGTTGGACGAGCCAGTACGTCCCTAGTGGGACGAAATATATGGCAGAGACAAGTATATGATGGTGAATTTGGTATCGCACCTCAGGGGCGTGGAGAAGGTGAGAGAGTTGGTACATTTACGAACAGATGCTCAATGGACAACGAAGTGTCTGACAACCGGCAGGTTACTGGCATGGAACGAGGACTCTGCGACAATGCTCGCGGCTCTGTCCCACACAGCCCATTACTCCGAGCTTTCTGCGTCTGGGACCAAGGAGGTTTTTGTGTTGGTGCGGGACGTGGTGCGCAATTCGCGGGGCTACATGTCGAGGAACCATACCGAGTTTACACACCTGGTGTATACGTGGTTGCAGGGATGTGACACAGCGTGGCCTATACGTCGGTTTCTTGGGTCTGCTGCACGCATTACATCCAGGCCTTGGGTGCGTGCGGTGACGCGGTGTTGACCCGTCCCTGGTTCCACACTTCTGACGCTCCCGCTTGGTGTATCAGTTGAAAGTGTGAGCATGGCTGGGCGTGCAGCTTGTGATTCAGGTAGGGGGTGATGTCATTGGGGGCGACCTCAACTCTGGCGAGACGACTCATATGCTGGTTGAGAAATTTGCGATATACAGTTGTGCAGGAAACGTGGATGGTCGTATAGCTGTCAAATCGGCTAGCGGCGCCATTCGCGTCTGGGACTTGCAGACTAGGCAGGAAAATTGCGCACCGCTTGACATTTACACTGAGGAAATCAAGGGGCTCGCCGTCACTGCCGACGGTGCGCGTGTGGTTTTCGTGCCTAGGAATTGTGTGATGCGCGTGTGGGATACGGAGAGGGGGAGTCAGATTGGTGCGGTGGTAGAGACGCACTGGAATGTGAGGATATCATGGTAGATGTTGAGCGCGGACGCACGCATTGCGGTAGTGGGGACCGAGGATGGATTGTTGACGCGGTGGGATTGTGAGAAAGGGGTGGCACTGCACAAGACATTACAACGTGACTGAGAATGGGTGACTTGCGTAGCGATAACGTTCACAGGAGAAGTTGTGGTATCCGGGAGCCGCGACGGCATAGTTTGGGTGTGGGAAGTTGGGGAGTTGCCAGCAGCAGCGCTGCTTGCAGGGGCACACTAATTCGGTCACCTGTGTCGATTTGAGCGCGGACGCGCATACAGTTGCCTCCGGTTCTTTGGACAAAACGATCCGGGTGTGGACGGGTGACTGCGTCACTTTGCGCGTGCTGCAAGGGCACACAGGTGGGGTTAGCGGCGTGTGCGTGGACCCAGCCAGGCGACACGTTCTGTCGGGCTCTTGGGATTGTACAGCATGCGTGTGGCCTGTTGGATCGACGATGTGCTCGGTACCGCAGAAGCGTGCGCACAAGGAGGAGGTGGCGTGTTTAGCGGCAAGCGCTGACGGGCAGCATTTGGCATCCGTAGGCTCATGTGGAGGGTTGGTGGTACGGAATGTAGCGCGGCGCTGCTGAAGATGGACTATGAAAGCGGAGCGTATGGACAACGTGATAGGCATGGCGCTGAGCGCAGATGGGAATTATGTGGCCTCGATCGGAAAGAGAGGGGAATTGTCGGTGCGGAGCAGGGAGACCAAAGAGGGGATGTGGAGAAGGACGTTGAAGAATGTCGGATCCACAGAGAATGTAGGGATAACGGGAGGGTAGTGGACCGTCGCCGGAAGTTGTGGTTGGTGTTAGGAGTCTGAAAGACAAGGGGGGGACTAGAAGGGGTAGAGGGGATGTATAGGGAGACGGAGAAGGGAGGCATGCCTGGGAGAGAGGGGGAGGAGATGTGGGTGTGCCGGGAAACGGTGACGTTCGAGACGAACTTGAGTTGGTTCCGATGGAGGGTGGAGGAGAAAGACGGAGAGTTAGTGCTGATGGACGCTGTAGTCAGTGAGGGGGTATCGGTGGAGGAGTGAGTCAGGGGTAAAAAGGTGACTGTGGAAAAAACCGACGGGGGCATGCACCGGTGGTGGGCGAAGAAAGCAGGTGAGGAGTTGCTACCAGAGGGAATGGGAGACGGTTGTGTCACATATAAACACGGGGGTGACGCCTCAGGAGAATTGAAAAGAGGTAGTTTAGGGAGGACGGTGCAGTTCGAAGGGGTGCAGATATTGGCGACACTGGCAACCACATGTCAGGAAACCAAGTTTTCGTTTTCGTACTCAGCTGCAAAAGGGTGGCACAACAGGCGGCAGGGTATTTTTTGTCGCTGGACTTCCGAATGGGTCCGTCCTGTGGCACAACGTTGTACAGTGAGCAGACAGGAAAAGTAGGCATACTATGACACGCGAGAATTCAAATCCGAAGTGCGATCGTGGCGACGAGTGGTTACACAGTGTAGCACAGAGGAGCGGATTTGAGGGCAGAGCGGGCGCAGTGGGGAACTGTGTTGTCTGGTGGGGTCATGTAGGGTGAAAACAAGCTGAAGCAGATGCTGACGGCTGAGTTGCACTAAACTCAGTTGCGAAACACTGCGTTCCGGCTGGGCAGGGAGGGGCATACAACTTACTCGACACATTCCACTCGGACTTTCCAGCGGTTGGATTTACGTGGGTGTGTCGCAAGTACACGGAGACTTGCATGCGACACCGACATCATGTGGATGTCGAGCCCCTTTGGGGTGCACTGAGCCGATTGGATGACGCCGACGAGTGTCTCCCACTCCAGCCGCACGCTATGTTTCGCCAGCCACCCCGGAGGCGCTGCACGACAACTCGAAGGCAATGAGCACGCTGCACAAATCGTCGCGATGCCCAGGCCACCTCGGCAGACGACCGCCAGCCCCATCACTGCGTTGTTACTCCGCTTCCATCTCAAATGTCACCGCCGACGCAGCAGTTTGCCCCTCTGCCGTAGCTCCCCTCTCCTCGCCCTCATACTTTGTGCCCTCTCGCCACATCAACCAGCCCATGTCCGAATCTATCCGTTTCGTTTCATTCCATCCCGCTTCATCACCACTCCGCTTCCACTTCACCCCGTGTCTACCTGTGCTACCTGTGCTACCTGTGCTACCTTCGCCTTCCTCTGCTTCTGCTTCTCAGTCGGAGTAATGCGCTGCATAGTCAGTTTTCCATTGCTCGATCCTGCCGCTCTCCCTAGTTCTCCCCTGCTCCGTGCGGTCCGCGGTGCCTGTTGCGTGCTCTTCCTCCTGCGCTGTATACAGCACTTTACGCTAGCTTGTTTTTTTGCTGCCTTGTCTTTGCTCGTTCTCCGGCGCAGTGCCCGTACAAGCGCCCCCTTCGCACCTTTTGCAAAAATGCTGCGCAAATGCACGTTCACGACGCACGAAGGCTTTGCCACTGCCGCTGCATCCCGAATCACGTTTTACGAGCGTTGGACACTCTTGTCGGTGCTCGCCTGTAGGACAGTACAATTTGAAAAAAGCAATGCTGTTGGTTTTCTTCTCATTGTACAGTACAGTACAGTATTATCGTCGCAAACGCGATGGCCTGCAGAAAGATCTCACGACTACGCGGCAACAATGACAAGATCGTGCGGGCCGAATTTGTTTTCCACAGCTGCTGTGTGCATGCAGTGTGCGTGATATGGACCGGATCAGATCCAAACGTACTGTACAATTCCGTTTGTTGCTGCACACGTTTTGTTATACTGAAAGTCAACAGTGACATATCTACCAGCAATGCATTGGTTGTTGCCGAGTCAATCAATTTCAATGACAGCGCTTGAGGTGGAACCAAACGTGCCGCCGTCTGAAGGGCTGCAAATCCAACGTTTGATCGCTGCTACAGTACCTCGACTGCAGCTACGGGATACTACTGTATACAGTACATGCTGTACTGAATCACCGTCGCACACCCTGAACGAGATCGTACTCATCCCCGGCACCTCTGCAAGTCCATCTCATTACTCTCTACCGCTCCACCTCATCAGCTTCACGTCTTCATTCCATCTCATGGCCGAACTCATCGGTGTCGTCTCCGGCGTTGTAGGCATACTCCTGCCAATCGGCACTCTCGTCAATAAACTGGTAAAGCGCTTCAAACTCGTTTCCACCAACCGCGATTACCTTGTCAGTCTCCGCGATCAACACACTCAAATCCGCGGTCTGCTGGACGACGTCGACACCCTGTTTTGTGACCCGCACACGTGCCCGTCACTGCCGGCTGCTAAATATTTTTTTCGCACCCTCGAACATGTCCGCAGCCTCCTCCGAAGTGTCGACAAAGCCACAGCCGCCTCCAACCGTATCGGCTCTACGCGCGAGAGTAGCAATGGGGCGGGAAGCAGTAGTCTTCCCAGTCCAAACAAGATGCGTCGAGTTTATGAACATGTCACGCCGTTTGTGAGGGCGAGGAAGACTGAGGCCGAGGTTACTGAGTTGGAACGTGTGCTTGACAAGACGTACGAGTTGTTGGCGGGACTCATGAGCAATACGGAAATTAGTCGGCATTTTGGTGATATGAAAGAGTTGATAATGGGTCAGCAGGAGGAAGACGTATTCAAGCCTACGTTTACTTTACCAGTCCCTCCACCGCACGTGGTGTTGCGATGGGAGAGCTCGGCGGGGACCATGGAAACTGAACTGAAGAATGCGCTTTTGGAGTCGATGAAATCGACGCGAGAGGGGGAGTGGGGGGTTATTGTAGGGGTGGCAGGGCTTGGGGGGGTAGGAAAGACGACTGCATTGATTGGATTGGGTAGGGAGAAAGACGTACAGGAGTGGTTCAAGGATGGTGTGCATTGGATACCTGTGGGGAAAGACGCAAGCGAGGAGGAGCTCGTAAAAGTGTTGGCGTACATGGTGAAGGGTTGGGGGGGAGCGAAAAGTTGTGTGTCGATCGGTGAGTCACGTAACTTGAGCGAGGCGGTGGGCGAGGCAGCAAGGTACTTTGAAGGAAAGCAAGCAATGTTCTTAGTATATGATATATGGATGGTGGAGGGGGATGCGACGGGATATCTGGGGAAGATGCGGGGCTTACTGTCGGGGTGTGCAGATAGTCGGATGGTAATCTCAACGCGGAGCAAGGAGATTGCTCATGAAGGGGGAAGACGTGTGGATTTTGGGCCGCGAGAGAGTCAGAGTGCGACAGCACGGGAGATTTTGTTATGTTCGGTCAATGTCAGGAGTGAGGACATGAGGGCTGTGGTAGAGGAGTGTGAAGATGAGGTGGAGGAGATTCTGGAGTTCTGTGGAGGAGTACCACTTACGCTGGGGGTGGCGGGGCGAGCGATCCATATGATGAAGGATGGAGGGATGTGTGTGCAGAATGCGATGAGGGTGTATGCTGAGGAGTTGAGGAAGGGCACGGCTGTGGTATCGTCGGAGGTTCTCGGGTCGTATACAAACTTCCGGACGTCAGTGTTGATCAGTCTGGGGATGATAGACAACGCTATCAGCGAGAGCTGTACGGATGGACAGGGGGTTGAGATGGGAGTGAATGGGTTGTACAAGAGGTTTGCAGTGGTTGGGAAGCAGACGTATGTATCAACAGATATGGTACGCAAGCTGTGGGGAATGAAAAGTGACCGCGATGTAGAAAGAGTATTGGGAAGGTTGTGGGACTTGAATCTAGTATTGCGGAGGATTGAGGCGTGCAACGAACAGGTAACCGGTCTTCACGACCTTCTTATCGAATTTTGTTAAGGCGAGGCTGGGGAGAAGGCAAGTCAGTACCATGCGGAGCTTCTCGATGCTTATTGTGACTCAGCAAGGCAGCATATCTCCTGTGGGGATGGCAGCGGATCAGGAATGTCGGGTGGATCAGCAGTGGTGCCGTTGGACGAGTCGGTACGGCCATGGTGGGACGAAGAGTTTGCAGGCGACAAGTATCTGATGATGAATTTGGTAAGGCATCTCGGGGGTGGTGAGAAGGTGAGAGAACTGGCGGGATTACTGACAGATGCACGATGGACGATGAGACGTCTGGCAACTGGTGGCTTACCGGGTTGGAACGAGGACTTTACGACACTGCTCGCCGCTCTGCCGCATGCAGCCAATGATACCGAGCTTTCGGCCCCCAACACCAAGGAGGGGTTTATCCTCGTGCGGGACGTGGTGCGCGATTCGTGGGGCTACATCGTGAGGAACCGTGACGAGTTTGCATACTAGATGCACGCACGGTTGCAGGGAATGGACACAGCATGGCCTGTACATCGATTTCTTGGGTCTGCTGCGAGTATCGCACCTAGGCCATGGCTGCGTGCATTGACGCCGTGCTGGCCTGTCCCTGGCTCTACATTGCTGACGCTTCCGCTCGGTGTGCGCGTTCGAAGTGTGACCATGGCTGGGCGTGCTGGGGTGATTGAGGTTGGGAGGGATGTGGTGGTTGTCGACCTTAATTCGGGCGAGACAACTCATACGCTGATTGAGAAAACTGCGATTGACATGGTCGCAGGGAATGCGAATGGTGGTGTAGCTGTAACGGCGGCTAGGGGCGCAATTCGCGTCTGGAACGTACACGGTGGGCAGGAGAAGTGCGCCCCGCTCTGTGCTCAGACTAGGCGGATTAAAGGGCTCGCCGTTACTGCGGACGCCACGCGTTTAGTTTTTGTGTCCGCGGACGGATTGATGCGTTTGTGGTACACGGAGAAGGGAAGTCAGGATAGTGCGGTGGTAGAGGTGCAAGGGGACGCAGGGGTGGAGTGCATGGCATTGAGAGCAGACGGTTGTGTTGCAGTGGTGGGGAGTATCGACGGGATGTTGAGGTGGTGGGATTGTGAGAAAGGAGTGTTGCTGGACGAGACTTCGCAAGGTGACGGGAATAGGGTGGGGTGCGTAGCGATGACGCCCGGGGGACAAGTCGTGGTATCCGGGAGCCGGGACGGTGTTGTACGGTTGTGGAAAGTCGGGGAGTTGCGCGCGACGCCGCGTTGCCTGCATGGGCACACTGATTGGGTCACCTGTGTAGACGTGAGCGCGGATGCGCAAGTCGTCGTCTCTGGCTCTCGGGATAAAACGATCCGGGTGTGGACGGGTGGCTGCGCCACTTCGCGCGTGCTTCAGGGGCACACCCAGCGGATTAGCGGCGTTTGCCTGGACCCAGCTGGGCAACACATTCTGTCGGGGTCTTCGGATGGGACAGCATGCATGTGGCCAGTTGAGTCAACGGCGTGCTCGGTGCCGCAGGAGCGTGCGCACGAGGTGTCGGTGTGGAAATTAGTGGCAAGGGCTGACGGGCTGTATTTAGCATCAGTAGACTCGAACGGAAGGTTTGTGGTGTGGGATGTGGCGCAGCAGTGCGTGAGCTGGATTATGAAAGCGCGGCATGTAGGAAAGTTGGAGGATGTGGCGGTTGGCGCAGGTGGAGAGTATGTGGCCTCTACTGGGCCTCGAGGGGAGGTGTCGGTGTGGAGCAGGGAGACGAAAGAGAAGATGTGGGGAAGAATAATGAAGGGTGCAAGTAGCAAAGCGAATATAGGTATGACGGAGGCAGGGTGGACGGTGGTCAGGAGTGGAGGGTGGTTGCGAGTGTGGAAGACGACCAGGGGATTGGAGGGGGGGGAAGGCACGTTTTTGGGGGAGGTAGAAGAGATGGGGGTGTGCGGGGAAACGGTAAGGTTGAAGTCGGACTGCGATTGGTTCCGATGGAGGGTGGAGGGGGAAGACGGAGAGTTGGTGCCGGTGGACGCTTTAGTCGGCGAGGGAGTATTGGTGGAGAGGTGGGCTAAGGGTAAAAAATTGACAGTGGAAAACGATGGGGGCAAGTGCCGGTGGTGGGCGGAGAAGGGGGACGAGGAGTTGTTGCCGGTAGAAGTGAGAGATGGTCGGGACACGGACAGAAAAGAGGGGCACGGCTCAGGAGAGGTGAAGATAGGTTGGTCACTGAGGACGGTGGAGTTCGAAGGGGTGCAGACACTGGCGACTCTGCCGATGGCTAGTGCTTGTAGCATGATTGTGATCCGTCGACCAATAGGGTGGCACAATAGGCGGTAGCGCCTGTTTGTCGCTGGACTTTATGATGGTTCCGTTCTATGGCACGAAGTCGTGGAATGAGAAGAGAATTGACGACCGTATTGTCGACTTTCGTCAGGCGAGAACTGTGGAGAGGAGGAGGGAGTATCATGCGGAGCTTGTTGCTGCGCATTGTGATCCGAAAATGGAATGTACCTCGTTTAGCGATAGGAATGGATCGGGAAAGTGGGGCGGGTCGAAGGTAATAGCGGTAGAAGAGTCAGCACGCCCGAGGTGAAGCGAGCAGCTTTCCAGCGACAAGTATCTCATGGGAAATGTGGACTGAGATCTGGCGGACGGTGATATCGCGAGAGAACTGGTGTTGTTGCTGAGAGATGCTCGGTGGACGATGGCACGTCTGAAAATCGGTAGCGTACTCTGGTCTGGAACAAGGATTGCACAGCACTACTCGGCGCTCTGGGCAACGCAGCCGACGACGCCAAGCTGCCGGCCCCAGGTGCCGAAGAGAGGTTTGTCGGGGTATGGGACGTGGCGTGTGATTCGTGGGGCGTCATCGCAAGGAGCCATGACAAGTTTGCAAGGATTGGACACAGCGCGTGTCTGCGCGTCGTTTTCTCACATCTGCTGCACGCACTGAATGCCTGCCGTGATAGCAGGGGCTAGTACGGTGCTGGCCCAGTCCCGGATCCACACGGCTGACGCCTCCGCTAGGCGGGTCGTTGACAGTGTGGGCATGGCTGGGCTCGCGAGTGTGTTCGGGGTTGAGGATGACATCTTCATGTGCGACCTCGACTCGGGTGAGACGAATTGCACGGCATGTGGGAGAAGTGAGATCTTCGCGTGAGCAATGGGTGCGGATGGGGCGTCATTGTCAAGGCGGCTGTTGGCTCTGTCGTACGCACCTGGGCACATGCATTGCGGGCTGCTAAAACAGTCACTTCTATACCGGCAGGTCGAGGGGGTTATCGAGGGCGCCGTGAGTACCGACGTAGCTCCAGCCACAGAACGACTCGCGTGTAGATGAAAACTTGCTTCACCGTTGGCATGCTGCATGGACATCTTTGTCGGGTTGTGGGCATGCTCCTGGATGCGGCCGGGCGACACATTTTGTGGCGTTCTCAAGACGGCATGGTGAGTGTGTAGACACTGTAGTCGACTACATTCTTGGGACCGGTGGAGGGGATATATGTCGTGTTTAGCGGCGGATATTTGGAAAAGGAGGCCGTAGATGCTGTGGTAGACGCGGTGGTGGGGGCGGTAGTGGGCGTGGAAGGTAAGAGCGGAAGGAGATCAGTAGCAACCTTGTCAAACCGGTATTGACATATCGATCCTATGAATTGGCGGACTCTTTGTCATCAGTTGCGCAGAGCGAGTGACACAATCAAACCGTTGGACACGCTGTTACCCGACCCGCGAGCTGCCAGATCCACTTATGACCCGAGTATGTGGAAAGCCTGTTCGCGTTGCCCTCTTGCGTCGATAAAGAACCCCTGAGACAAACATAAAGAAGATCCGGTTCGGTGACGGCGATGGGCAATTGATGGGTACAGTGAGGCGCGGCGAATGTACAAAGAAGCAGAGGTGAGACTTGAGGCGGTATGACAGTTGTCAATTTCAGTAGAAGGGGTGCAGGGGGAGGGGGGGGGTTGAGGAGATGGTGCTGCGGCTGACCAGTGGGTGGCTGGGGTGGAGCGCGTATACAGCGGTGGGGTTTTCGGCAGGAAGCAAAAGGAGTCGTCGCATACAATATGAGAACGGGAGTGTGTACCCGTGAGAAAAGAAGAATGTGACCGAGGTCTTTGAGACCGAGGCGGTGCGAAAGGGGTGTACTGTATAGCAGCAGAAAGGAACGGAACGATGGTACCCGATCAAGCACTCAGATCCTCCGGAGTACGAAACGCTCTCTCGCCCCTCCATCTTTCGATTTAACTCGGCATCGCGACTTTAGAGGAGAGTCTGTGCAGCCCTTGCGAACTCGCCCGAAGATTGCCAGATGTCAAGTCCCCGGCAGTAGTACAGTATTCTAATTAAATCCCCGTTCTCACCTTACAGTTGTCCAGATTCTAGCGGCGGATTTTGCGCAACATGTGTTCGTACAGGAGCACACTTTCAGCCGATGCACTGTGAGGGTGTCGTGTACGGAAAAAGAAATCGTGTCTTGCAGTCGCACATCTGCATATACGGCCTCCTACGCTTTCTCTCATGCTGCCGCCGCACTTTGCACCGACCTGTTGCTGTCTTTTGTTCCTCACTAATCTCAGGCTGTCCACAAACAAATGGTGAGGACTTTTGGTCATACAACGGCTGCAGCGTGCAGCGTGCCTGACTTTGACTTCCTTCTCTGAATACGTTTGATTGCAGCCAACAAGATCGTACTCACCCGCAAAGCATTCTTCGCAGCCCAATCAAACGAATTTTTTGACGGCGCATGGAGTGCAACAAAAGGTGCCCCCGTCATGAGGCTTTGCAAATCGAATGTTTCATAGCTGCTACCTCCACCGCAGCAACGCTATACATACCACCCTTTCACACCCGAGACGAGATGAGCCTCGTCCCAGGCACCGCAGGGTGTCCGACTCATTACTCTCTACCGCTCCATCATCATCTCCTCTCCTTCGCCGCACTTCATGACTGAACTCCTCAGTGTCGCCTCCGGCGTTGTAAGTATACTCGAGCAAATCGCCACTCTCGTCGATGAAGTGGCCAAGCGTTTCGAGCCTGCTGCCACAAACCGCGCTGACCTTGCCCATCCCCGCGAGGAACACACTCAAATTCACCGCCTGCTGCGCAACGTCGACACCCTGCTTCGCCACCCCCGCGCGCATCCCTCACCAGCGGCTGCCGGCAATTTCCGTTGCATCCTCGGCCACGTCCGCAGCTTTCTCCGACGTGCCGACCATGCCACCGCTGTCTCCAACCGTGCCGAGCCTGCGCCCGAGAATAGACATGGAGAGGGAAGCAGTAGCCACTCCCGCTCGGCCAAGATGTGTCGAGCTGGTGAGCGTGTGAACCCCTTCGTGAGGGCGAGGAAGACTGAGGCAGAGCCTATTGAGTTGGAAAATGTACTTGGCGAGGTACCTGCCTCGCTGGTAGGCCTCATGAGCGATACGGAAATTTGTCGACAATTTGGTGCGACGAAAGAGGCGAGAATGGGTCAGCAGGAGGATGGCGTATTCAAGGCGACGTCTACGTTGCCGTTACTTCCACCGCGCGTGGTGTTGCGATGGAATAGCACGGCCGGGACGATGGAGGACGATCTAAAGAAGGTGCTAGTGGAGTCGATGGAATTGAGGCGAGAGGGAGAGTGGGGGGTCGTTGCGGGTGTCGAGGGGCTTGAGAGGGTGGGAAAGACAACTGCGTGAATTGGATGGGGGAGGGAGGACTTGCAACAGGGGTTCAAGGATGGTGTGTATTGGATACCTGTTGGGAAAGACGCAGGCAAGGGGGAGCTTGTGACAGTGTTGGCGGATATGGTGAAGGGGACGCGGCGGAGTGAAGAGTTGTGTGTCGATCGGTGAGTCGTGTAATTTGAGCGAGGCGGTCGGGAGAGCAGGGCGGTACTTTGAAGGAAAGCGAGGATTTCTTTTGTTGGATACTATATGGATGGTGGAGGGGGATGCGACGGTGTATCTGGGGAAGATGCGGGGTTTATTGTCGGGGTGTGCTGATAGCCGGATGGTGATGTCGACGGGGAGCAAGGAGATTGCTTATGATGGAGGAAAGCGTGTGGAGTTTGGACCGCGAGAGAATCAGAGTGCGACAGCAATGGGGGTTCTGTTCAGATAATGTGAGGGTTGAGGATATGAGGGCATTGGTGGACGAGTGTGAAGAGGAGGTGAGGGAGATTCTGGAGTTCTGTGGAAGAGTTCCACTTGCGCTGGGAGTTGCGGGGCGAACGATTCATCTGATGGATGACGAGAGGAAGTGTGTGCAGAGTGCGGTATGGGTGTACGCAGAAAAGATACAGGAGGGCAGCACAGAGGTTTTGGCGGAGAGTCTTGGGTCGTATCCAAACTTTAGGACGTCCGTACGGATCGGCCTGAGGATGATACCCCTGGTGATGTCTGAGCGGTATCCGGAGGGACAGTGGGATCAAGTGCAAGTAGACGAGCTGTACAAGAGGTTTGTCGTAATTCGAAAGCAGACATACGTGCCAACAGACATGGTACAGAATCTTTGGGGTTTGAAAGGACCCAGGTCGTTGAAGTGTCGTTGGGACGGTTGTTGGATTTGAATCTGATCTCGAGGAAGATCTGAGAGAGCGGCCAATTGGAAACGGGGCTTCACGATCTTCTGATGGACTTTTGCCATAATGAAGCGGGGGAGGAAGCAAAACAGTATCACATGGAGCTTCTTGATGCGTACTGCGGTGTGGGAATGGAACATTCCTCGATTGGCGATAATATTGAATGGGGAATGTTAGGCGGATCAGAGGGGTTACCGCTCAGCGAGTCAGTACGTCCTTCGTGGAACGAAGAGTTTGGCAATGATAAGTATTTGATGATGAATTTAGTAAGGCATCTCGGGGGTGGTGAGAAGGTGAGAGAACTGGCGGGTCTACTGACAAATGCCCAATGGGCAATGAGACGTATGAGAACGGGCGGTTTGCTGGCTTGGAACGAGGACTTTACGACACTGCTTGCCGCTCTACCAGACGCAGCCAATGATGCTGAGTTTTTCTTGACGGGAGTTGAAGACGGGTTTGTTTTAGTGCGGGACGTGGTGCGGGATTCGTCGGGCTACATCGTGAGGAACCGTAACGAGTTTGCATACCAGGTGCATGCGCGTTTACATGGAGTGGAGACGGCGTGGCCTGTACGTCGATTTCTTGAGTCTGCTGCTCGTAATGCGCCTAAGCCATGGCTGCGTGCGCTAACACCGTGTTGGCCTGCCCTTGGCTCCACATTGCTGCCGCTGCCGCTGGGTGTGTCGGTTGGCAGTGTGAGTATGGCTGGGCGTGCGGGTGTCATTAAGGTTGAGAGGGATGTTGGGAGCGATGTGGTGGTAGTGGACCTCGACTCTGGCGAGACGACTCATAGGCTGCTTGAGATAAGTGAGAATGGCGATTGCGTGGCGAATGCGAATGGTGGTGTAGCTGTGACGGCTGCTAAGGGCTTTATTCGCGTCTGGGACGTGCAGACCGGGCAAGAGAAATCCGCGCTGCTTGATAATGATATTAGTTGGATCAAGGGGCTCGCCGTCACTGCCGATGGCGCTCGTGTTGTGATTATGTCCTCGAACGGCGTAATGTGGGTGTGGGATACGGCGAAGGTAAATGGGATTAGTGCGGTGATAGAGGGCGAAGGGGACGCAGAGGTGGAGTGCATGGCGTTGAAGGCGGACGGGCGCATTGCGGTAGTGGGGAGTACTGACGGGATGTTGACATGGTGGGACTGTGAGAAAAGGGGGGTAATGGGCAAGACTTGGCAAGGTAACGGCAGATGGGTGACGTGCGTAGCGATGACGCCTGATGGAGAAGTTGTGGTATCCGGGAGCCAGGACTATGTAGTACGGGTGTGGAAAGTGGACTAGTTGGCCGCGGAGCCGCGGTGCCTACATGGGCATACTGACTCGGTGAGCTGTGTCGATGTGAGCGTGGATGGGCAAATCGTCGTCTCTGGATCTTGGGACAAAACGATCCGGGTGTGGATTGGTGACAGCATCACTTCGCGTGTGGTGCAGGGGCACACAGATTGGGTTCGAGGCGTTTGTATAGACCCAGCTAGGCAACACATTCTGTCAGGATCTTCGGATGGCACAGCGTGCGTGTGGCCACTTGAGTCCACGACGAGCTCGATGCCGCAGAAGCGTGCGTATGAGGGGTCTGTGTGGCAATTAGGGCCAAGCGCTGATGGGAAGCATGGGGCATCTGTAGACTCGGACGGAAGATTTGTGGTGTGGAATGTGGCGCAGTGGCGCGTGAGCTGGACTATGGAAGGACGACCTACGGGAAGGTTGAAAGACGTGGCGGTGAGCGCAGATGGAGAGTATGTGGCCTCGACTGGGTCTCGAGGAGAGGTGTCGGTGTGGAGCAGAGAGACGAAAGAGAAGATATGGAGACAAAAGATGAAGGGTGGAAGCAACACAGCGAATGTGTGTATGACGGAGGCGGGATGGACAGTGGTCGGGAGTGGAGGGTGGTTGCGAGTGTGGAAGACGAAGAGGGGGTTGGAAGGGGGAGAAGGCCCGGGTGGGGGGGAGGTAGAAGAGATGCAGGGATGTGGAGACATGGTGGGGTGGAAGGTGGGCTGGGGCGGGTGCCGGTGGAGGGTGGAGGAGAAAGACGGAGAGTTGGTGCCGGTGGAGGCTTTAGTTGACGAGGGAGTATCGGTGGAGAGGTGGGCCAGGGGCAAAACGTTGACTGTGGAAAACGATGGGGGCAGGTGCCGGTGGTGGGCAGAGAAGGGGGACGAAGAGTTGTGGCTGATGGAAGTGGGAGACGATTGGGATACGTCTGTGGAGAGAGGGGGCGTGTCAGGAGAGTTGAAGATAGATAGTTCAGGGAGGACGGTGGAGTACAAAGGGGGAGAGTCACTGGCGACACTGCCGACTGAGAGTACGAGGAGCATGATTGTTTTCCGTGGGCCACTAGGGCGGAACAATAGGCGGCAGCGGTTGTTAGTCGCTGGATTTCAGGACGGGTCTGTTCTATGGCACGAAGTCGTTGAGTGAGGAGAGGCTTTGAGGAGCCTGTTGTGGATTTTTATCAGACGAGAAGTGTGGAGAGGATGAGAGAGTACGATGCGGGGCTTGTCGGTGGGTATTATGATCGGAAAAGGGAATGTAGCTCTTAGCGATAGGAATGGATGTGAAAAGCCGGGCGGATGTGAGGTGTTGGGGATGGAAGCGTGTGTGGGGTTGTGATGGAACGAAGAGTTTTGCAGCGACACGTATGTGGTGGGGAATGTGGATTGAGGTGTGGGGGACAGTGAGAGCGTGAGAGAACCAGTGGTCAGGGGATTAGGAGATTAGACGAGATGGTCGGTGGACGATGGGACGTGTAAAAATGCGGTAGCGACCTGAGCTGGAACAAGGACTGTGGACCAGTGCTTGAGGCTCTGGGCGACGCAAGTAACGACGCCGAGCTGGCGGCTCCAGGGACTAAGGAGATATGTGTGGTGGTGCGGGACGTGGTGGGCGATTCATGGGACGTGATGGGGAGGAATCGCGACAAGTTTGCAGGGCAGATGCTCGCGTGTTTGGAAGGATTGGAGATAGCGCTGGCCTGCGGGTTGCTTTCTTGCATCTTGCATCTGCTGTACGCACTGGAGCCCGGGCGTAAGGGCAATGGGTGACACGGTGCTGGCCCACTTCTGGATTCACACTGCTGACGCTCCCCGATCTACACTGCTGACGCCCGCCGATCCACACTGCTGACTCCCCCCGCGAGGCGGAGTCGGTGACAGCGGGTGCATGGTTGGGCGTGCCAATGTGTTTGAGGTTGAGGATGACATGATCATGGGCAACCTCGACCCGGGATGAGACGAGTTGAACGGTATTTGGGATGAGTGAGCGAGAGTGTCGTAGGAGGTGGATTGTGAGACGGCACGGTGACAGGGCGCAATTGTGAAAGTAAGGTGGGGCTGGGGGAGGCGTGCGGAGGGCATGAAAGTCGGATGACGTGCGGAGCAGTGACGCTTGCAGCAGAGGTTGTAGTGTCTGGGAGCAGATTGTATAATACGAATTTGGGCAACCGTCGAGCCGGACACTGCTGCATGATTCCTGCGGTGGAATAGTGACACGTTGCCTCGCGTCGACACGCTCCCAAGAAAAACAAAAAGGAGATCCGGTTCCATGACGGCGACGGGCAATTCTTGAGAACAACGAGACACGCGGGAAAGGTGCAAAGAACCAGAGGCGAGACTTTGGTCGTTACGACACTTGTTTTTCCAGAGTTGAAGGGGGAGGGGGGGCGTGG
>JAUKWC010033823.1:0-17272 GCA_032356245.1 Endocladia muricata | reverse complement strand
CCACCCGCACCACCTCAACCACCACTGCACATTCCCCCCTTCCCTCCTGTCGCCACAGAGGTGCTTTCATTTGCTCCGCACCGCATCTCCACCCGCTTCTCGCTCGTCTTCTCCCACCCTGCAACTCCCTGTCCCCCCTGCCCGACCCACACACATCCCCCCCTCCCCTCGCCCTTCCGCGCAACACATCTTCACTCTGCAGCGCTACACCCCCTTTCCTTTACACACACACACACACACACACGCATACACATACCCTTTCCCCCCGCTCCCGCGCTGCCCGTCATCCCGTTGTTCCCTGTGATGACTGCGCTGCTCCCCTTACTCGTCCTCCTACTGCCCGTCGCCCCGCTTCTCGCCACCCCCTTTCGCGACGTCCACGTCGACGTCCACGCCCACGCCCACGCCCGCACCTCGTGTGCCTGCCTCTCCCTCTTCCTCTCCGGTGCCCACTGCCCCCAGTCCCTCTTCCAAGCCCACGCCCCGTGTGCCCTTCCCAACACCCTCGCCTCCTCCTCCTTCTCCCCCTCCGATTTCTCCGACCGTCGCTCGTGTGCCACCAGCTGCTGCCTTGCCTGCGTCTCGGACGGTGCCGACTGGTCCATCTGCGCCGACTCGTCCGTGGCCCGTTTCTGCCTCACCGCCCCCATCGGCCCACCGACACCCCCCACTCCTTCCCCCGTGCCCTCCGCTTTGCTCGCTCTTGACATCGACGAGGACGACGGCGTGACGGAGGCATTCGCCTCCGAGGAGGCATCTGCAGAGCCGTCCGAGTCTGCCGAGGTGGCCGAGGTGGCCGAGGCGGTCGAGGCGGCCGAGGCGGTCGAGGCGGCCGAGGCGGTCGAGCCTTCCGCAGGGCCGCTGGCCGGCATCAACCTGGAGGGTGGCGACGGGGTGCCGTACGCGCCGGCGGCGTGTGAGTGTATGGCACAGGGGAGCTCGTGTAGTGAGGAGGTGGCCGGGGCGAGTGGGGTGTGCTGGGCATGGCTGCCTGTGCACAGGCAGGAAAAGGAGTGTGTGCGGACGTGCTGTCAGTTGTGCGTGGTGGTGGACGCCGTGTGGTGTGGGCAGGAGGGGGTGAGAGAGGTGTGTATGGAGGAATTGAGAGGAGTGAGAGGGGTGTATGAGCGCATGTTGAGGTGGTGGGGGATGTAGACTATGGCAGATGGTAGATGGCAGATGGCAGATGGGAAATGGCGCAAGATGGGAGAGGAATGTGGTGGTAGTTTTGTTGGGAAGGGGGGGGGCGGAGTGAGGAGAATGAGGGGAGGAGAAATGGGTATGCACGGGAAGGAAGGGCGACACGTGGGAAAAGGTGATGTATGTGTGCGGGGGGGAGGGGGGCGGAGTTGTGGTGTCGCGAGGGAGACCAAAAAAAGCAAAGACCAAAAGAAAGCAACGACGTGACGGCCGATAGTCGCGCATCGATTTGTAAAGCCCTCCCTTCCTTGAAACAGTCGCCCCGTTGCATTTCCCAGTGCCACTCACCGCCCACCTCATCCTTCCGCTCTTGTTGGCTCTCTCTCCCCACGCCTCCACCACCATCTTTCTCACTCTCACGCCTCCTCTTTCCCTCCCGCTCCCCAACTTGCAGCGCTTTGCACAATTTCCCTTTTCCGGCCCTCCACCCCCGCTCTATCCATTCTGTACTCCTACACATACTCTACCCCGTTCGTTCGTCTCATGCAAAATCACGAGGAAGGAGGCGTCAAGTTGCAAGTGCATCGAGCAGGAGATCATGTCGCTTACTTTTACCGTGGTCACAGTGAGCACAGACGCATGTTGACAAATGCATGTTGTGAGCTACGCTACGCTATGCTACACCACACTACACTACACTGCGCTACGCTGCGCTGCGTATATACTTCCCGAGAAGCGGCAAACTAGATGATTCGTGACAGGTCTGCGCGAGCATTCCCGCCTTGCAGTTGGTGCTGCGCTCCGCCGATGGGCTTGCCGCACGCAAAGTAGGTCGCCCTCTCCATTGCCCCGCCACATTCCCCGATATAGTATGGGTGCCCCTCTGCGCACTCGTACCAGTGCTGGTTACTCCCCATGTCCCCAAACCCACCGATCACCCCCGTGTCCTCCACCGCCGCCATCACCGACAGCCGCTCCAGCTTGCTGAGCGAGTCGCGCGTCGCGAGCTTGCCCAGAAGCTCGCGCGCACACTCGCGCACCGCCTCGTCCGGCGCCGTGTCCGCCACGCACATGCACAGCGCCTTTGCCTCCTCCTCGCGCGCTACGTGGAAGCTCTTGGCCGCGGCGGAGAGCAGCCAGAGGTGCGTGGGCGCATGCCGGAGGAACAGTTGCGCGAGTTGCAGCTTGACCGTGGCCCCGGAGCGATGTGCCATGGTGGTGGCGGCGAGCTCCATGGCGGTGTGGAGGGTGAGGCGAGCGTGGATGTAGTGGATGTCGTCCAGGGAGGCGGAGGAAAGCGCGGAGGCCTGCGCTTTGGCCATGCGCTGCAGGATCTGGATCTCGAGCGTCGAGTTGCGGCGTGCGGGGAGAGTGGCGTGTGAGGCGCTCGGGGTGGCATCGCAGACCACTTTGGTCGGGTGTCGGCGGACGCGGGCGAGAAGCGTTTCCAGCGCGGAGATTTGGTCTTGGGCGGTGGTGTAGGTGCGAGTGGTGAGTGTTTGAAAGGTCGAGCGACTGATTGCTTCGTGCTTGCGCTCCAGGACGCAGAGTTCGGCCTGCTTTTGCACCGCCCCGTATCGGCGGAGCCCATGAATGACCCGTTTGCACGTGGGGCAGGAGCGCGGGCAGGAAGGATGGCTTGTTGACGTCCTTTGGGGAGAGCCGTTGTTATTGTCGCTGACATCCATGATGCCGTCCATAGTTGACGTGCAGAAAAAGTGCTTGCACGGCAGTACAAGCACAGGGTCCTCGGTAAGAGAGAGGACTTGTGCATACGTGAAGATCATGACCAGGTCCACTACGGCATTCTGTGCCTCTTGGGTACCGCATTCGTGACAGTAGTCCGTACTCGGACAGATCTCACCGCAGACGGACGGGCACCTATGACCGCACTCGAGCATTGACGAGCAGCGCAAATCGCATCGTGCACGCCTGCACGGTGCGCTACAGACGAGTTTGCAGCTGCCCAGATGCCTGCAGGTCCACTCACATTGTTCAAGGCAGGGGGCGCCTGGGTCAGAGCACACGCGCGGGCATTTCGAATGCCCGCAGCGAATCTCGCAGTTGTGCATGCACTCACGGCAGGGTCCGGAGTGACATACTCGGCGGCAGATGTGCCCGCAGAATAATGTTCGTTCGCAAGTCGCTCGGCATCGCCTGTGCTTTTCGTCGAGAATGCATTGCCCGCAAACTCCGACGCACGAGTGATGGCAGGGAAGAGTCGCTCCACACGTTTCCGGACATTTCGGCACGGCTTTTGCTGCCTGGTGACACTTCATGGCGACATTGCGGTGTTTGCAAGTGGAAATTGATTCTCTGATCACCTGTACTTGGCAAGAAAACATGGAACGGCGCTCCTCGTCGTGTGCATCGTAGCAGTCCAAGAATTGTTGGTGTTTGCATGGAAGGGTGACCAGGACTTCTCTCGCGCATCGCCCACAATTTGCGTAGCACAGCTTTGGGCACTGGTGATCGAGAGGGCACTCTTCTGGGATTCGCTTGCAGGGTTCTCTGCACTTCATTCTTTCATGCCGCGCATCAAGTGAATGGCAGCGAAGAGGGCAGCTGTGTCCGCAAGACATTCGAAACTCACATTTCAATGTGCAACCTCCGTTTGGTCTCATCGTGCGAAATGTACCCGGAGTGGTCAGGTGGGCAACGTCATACGGGTGCTTTTCACAGAACGATTCGACAAACGGTTTCAAGTTGCCGTCCTTTTCCATCTTGTCAAGAATTGGTCCCCACACTGCGCCGCCTCGCCTGGAAAGTCGAAGAGTTTCCGCGCTACCAAGTACGATCAAAGTGTCTCTTGCTCTGCTCAACATCACGTTGACTCGCATTGGATCGTGAAGAAATCCAATGTCACCCCGTTCATTGCACCGAACCGTGCTCAAAATGACAACATCCGCTTCCTCGCCCTGAAAGTTGTCGACCGTGACCACTCGGATAGCCTTCGAATAGCTTTGGTTTGCGGGTGTTGACAAGTCTCGATTTTGGGATGCTGACCCCTCGTCGTCCGCCTTGAGACTGTCAAAGTTGAATTTATCCAATTCGGACTTCACAATATCGTTCATGTCATTCTCGTCGATTAGAGCCAGAACATCAGAAAGCTTCGTTTTCATCAATATCTGGATCTCTTGCACCTGACCCAGATATGGGGTAAGTAGAACAATCTGATGTGGCTTGTAGCCCTGGAGGAGAAGTAGACGCGCAAGTTCAACCACCAACGAAGCTTCATAAGGGTTACGTTTGGAAGTTCTCTACTGATTTACTGCAGCGCTTCCGGCTTCACGTTCGAAATGATTGAAGAAGAGCAAATTGTTTCGAATACCACGCGTGGGCTCTCGTTCATACGTGTTTGGAGCGTCCTGCAAGGTTGGATAGGTACTCAGGCGCAGCAGATCACTAAACTCCGGTCGCATTCGGTGCTGCACCTGCAGCATGCTTGATTCCAGAGGTATCAGTAACAAGACGTTCGAAGAGCGAGATATCTAGGCCATGCCCTCCACCAGACTGTGATGTGAGCGAATGGGATGCGACCTTTGGACGCAACTGTTTGTGATCACCGATTAGTATGACGTGCTCAATGCTGCTCGACAGACAACTGAGATGTGCGCTTCTAGAATTTCACCGGCTTCTTCAACAAGCAGTACATTTGCGTTTGAATGCTTGATCAGGTCCTTGTGCATGGCAACACCAGTTGTGGTAGCACCGACCACTTTTGCCCGCTGCATCACTGCAACAGCACCTCCACTTTTCAAGCTTTGCAATGCCTTGTGATTTCCCAAGTAGTCATGAAACAATTCAGACATGATCATGCGGCTGTCCTCTGTCATTGCGAGACTCCAGGTGTTGAGCATATCCATCCGCGCATCCTTGGAAAGCTCCCAAATATTTATCGTTCCCGCTGGCAGCGGCTGATCCTGTTTCGGACCGAAACCCGGATCGCGTTCTCCTTCTACCCACGCACTCCATCTGAAGTGATCCGAAAGTACAACCTCCCCCGCGCCAACAGTATATAACAGACCATCATCGTCTGTGACTGTTAAGAGCTGTGGTACAACATCAGGATGATGTTCTTCGAGAAACATACATAATTCAGGTTTAAACTCTTTGATCTCGCTCAATGTTTCGAATAGCCTGTCTTGAGCATCGTCAAACTGCTGCGCAGTAGACTCCATACCTTGCATCAATAGCCCATAGTTTTTCTTGTGCAGAGTATGAGTGCCTGCATGAATGACTCTTTGTTTTAGTTTCCAGACGGAATGAGCTTGAAGAATATCACTTTTGCTTCGGCCGCCAACTCGCACAACATTTTCAACATCTTTGTTTAGCAGGTCAAGGAGAACTTGATCGAGCGCGTGGTTTGTGTAACATACGCACAGGATAGTTGAAGCTGAGTTCTTCAAAATCGTTTCCGCTATTAGAGATCCAACAAAGGTTTTCCCTGTTCCTGGAGGTCCCTGTATCAGCGCCACTCGGGAGGTCATTCCGTGAAAGAAAGCATTAGCTTGGCTTTCGTTGAGGCTAGTCCCTTTGAGTAATCCTGTCACAAACTCTTGTGGCTCTACGTCAACTTCAGACGGGTATTGCAGGTGTGATGGAAGCTTCAACTTCTTCGGCAAGTACTGGAGGGGCTCCCCAGCCCTCTTTCCGTGCACTATTTCGTCAGAGAGGGGAATTGTTTCCATCTGCTGCAGGTGTTTGAGTACAGGCTCATATGCAAAAAAGGAGGCGCTACTCTCAATTAGTACAAGATCTCCTTCACGGTTAGTACAGGCTAGTTGCATGCACGTGTCTATGTCTGCTTTTCTAGGAAACATGATGCCTATCTGCGGCCTATGGTCAGTGACTAATAAGGAAATGTCCCTAGTTTCAACAATGCCAAAGCAAATTGGTTTCAGATCTGCTTCGTGCGAGCTTTGATCGACGTTTGGACTCTCACATAAGGATATGAGAGAACTTCTTCCCAATGTTCGTGACTGCATCCAGAATTCCTTGCGCTTTGACGCTGTGAGGTTTTTCAGCTGCTCGGGTAGATCAAGGTGAAACATCACTGCTGGATTCCTTTGACGCATTCCATGGGCACAGTCTAAGTATACCGATGGAAAGCATCTCCACACTCTCCTTTCGGTACTTTGTCCTTCTCTCAACGGTCGAAGCAGGTCCTCCCGGTACAAGCGGAATGCAGAATCCAAAAGAGAGGCTTCAGGATCATCTTCAATAAATCTGTTCGAACCAGAAAAGAGTGGTAAATATGGGGGTGTTTTCATTCCGTCTCCAAAAACTTCGTCAACAGTCGGCACTATGGATACATCCCGATAGTTGAGAAAATCATTGTCATGCCTTCCCCCTGGTGGAGTAAGATCGTCACCCCATGCAGGAACAAGTCGTCGAGTCTGAACTGCAACAGGAGCTTCATAGTCGGGTTCTTTGCCTAAACGAATATACGAACTCAGCCGAAATGCAGAAGGCACCTTCAAACCTCGCAACTGCTCTGCAAGATTTCGAATTTCAACAGAATGTCGAGTTTCGAGAGATTGCTGGCAAATATGGAGCAAGAATAGGCAGATCACGTCCGGGTTCTTCACCTCATGTATGCATCCACTGAGAAGGTCAAGCAGAGCTGGGGTTTGAAGAAGGTAGCTCAATAAGTCCCCTCGACGAGTTACGTAAAGCGGGGCGCTGAGGTCGTCTACGAGAAGTATTTCGAGTATTGGGATCAGTATACAGTCGAGATCCTCTGCACAGCTGCACATTGCTAAGACGTCTCGCACACGTTTCATATTTTGACCACCGGCAGCAGTCAATACAAGAAGCAAGTCTGGCTCCTTGTTCAGAAAGATGAATGTCATCCCTTGCACAAACGATTTTGCGTGCATCGTATCACGGATCTTAACTGTTGGGTCATTCATGAGTCTTTTGTACGCAAACATTGAGGAGGCTGGAGCCGAGGAGCGGGATGAAGATGGATGATGAGAATATTTACAGCTGCTCCCGAAAGCACAATGTCCGAAGCGCATTTTATTCTGGCAGGGTTTTTCGCTGCTGAGCAGTCGGTTGTTGACGACATGGTCACGGCGGCAGTTCGACCCATATGGACATGTCCCTTCCAAGAAGGCGAAGCAAATTTTCCGATGTTGTGAACTTGCACTGTTTTCTGACATCTCAAATATGAAGAGCTAGGGACTCGCTCAGCAGACAACTCTCGTCACACTGCCACTCTCTTATCAGTAGGGTGAACTGATAGTTAGAACTTTACTTCGTCCTTGGATACGAACAATTATACAACTCTGCGTGAACTTCTTCTTCGAAATACTCTCAGATATTGGTGCTGCTCGGTCGAGATGTGCCGTAATTCTTCAAGCGACCGTGCCGATTTTCTATCAAAACGGAAGGATTAGTACGAGATGGTAGTTGTTTCCAATAATAGTTGACATGTAACATCGATACGATAAATTGAGAGTGATTAGGTTTCACAGCGCAACGCTCGTGTTGCCTTGCAACCCAGTCAACTATAGCTTCCAACACATACCATCCTTCTTGGAACACAACGTGACAATTGTTAATCACAACTTTACGATCTGTCCCAAACTTTTCGCAATGTCGTAACATCGTTGGCCTACTATGCTGAGGCCATCAGGCCACCTGTAAACCCGGTATCGCCACTACAAACAGCAACAACGTGAGCTGTGTGTTCTGCCAGCATCAGGGGGAGCTCTAAATAGTGTAGTCTTTCCCGAAGAGCACCCCTTCTCATTAGAGAACTGACCAGGATCCGCTATCGGAATTTCATTTTACTCGTTGTCACCATCAAGTTTAATTTTGAACTTTCTGCAAAGGCCAAAACAGTCGGCGAGTTGGGTGGAAACAAATAGGATTTGCCTGTAGGTCGATATACAGCTAGTTTGGTGTCACTGGTAGCAGTCCACACAAGTTATCGAGCAAATACTACACGAGTCTGAGTTTGTGGTGCAGTCTTTCATCGTTTCTTGGGCCCAAAACTAGTTGACAGCAAAGAAATCCCAAGCTGATAGTCGACGGAAGAACAGTTCGTAGGAGAGATCCAGCGAAGCGTTCAGATAGTAGCACTAGGACCCCCTTTGATTTTGCTAGCGCAATTTTTCCCTGTTCGAAAAAACTGAAGCGCTTAGAGTGGAAGTCTCTTTTGACGATCCCCTGTACTTAAATCTATCCTGAATGCACAGGGGCAATCAGATAAGACAAGATCATGGATAGGCTGCGCAGAAGCCCTAGGTAGATTGTGGTAGGGAATCACTCTATGCTATGCATACTTCTGACTTAAGAATGCTTCTCGTCAACCTGGTTGGAATTAGAATGCATATCAACTCATTCATGCAGAGCACATAAGGTCGCATTCCGACGAGAACACACTGCAATCCTGTGTGTCAAAATAGAAAACGGATTCGAAGTGCTAACTGAGTTCGATTCCGGTAGAATGCTGCATTTTACATCATTCCCATCAGCAGAAGTATGACCCTTCACAGGCCGTTGCTCTCTTTTTACATCTCTTCTGAGAAAAAAGGATACACTAGACTTAGAATGCATGGGGCAGGTCAAGTTTAGGTCGTTTGTTCTACGACAGAACTTATCACAGCAAGATTGCGCCTCCCAAGTACATATCTTGTACAGAAAATGGATGAGGAAAATACTGTTCTCCAGTACTTTCGCAGTACCCAAACCTCTGGTACAACTGCAAACTCGAAGGAGCTGACTAGGGTAGTGATTAAACGTCTAAACTACTTCATCCAAAGAGTACTTGCAAGCGAGGGACCAAACGATTGAATCCGAACAAAGATTATGCAAATCGTAACGTAAAGCACGGAGAACTTGAATACAAGCTTTCTCCACAGATTCTGGTTGGGAGGTGAGCGACTGTTGCGATGGGTTTCTGTCACTATTGCAAACGTCCGTATACTAAATCGTGAAATGAGGTGAGTACTGTACTTGTATTTGCATATATTCTTCGCACGGACGTTGCTCTCGTCCTGAATGCGACACAAATAGCAAGTGCTAAACGATTATATGCATGTAATCATTTGTGCATGTCGGACTAATGGTGAGGGTTGGATTCTTCGCGATGGTTATTGAACAGTGTGTGTAACACCGATTGGGAACACGCACTATTTAGGATGTGACGTCAGTTCTCACCCACAATTTGCAAATTATTCGTATAGTGCCACACACATATATATTTAAACGAGCTGTGCCGAGTAGAGGCAAAGCACAATCTCGGGCGCGGATTGGTTCTTCTCAAGTGTCTCATGTGGGGGAATCAATACATTCTATTGCTGTCTACAAGCTTGTTTCGTACATCATACTGGTAATCAAAAGCAGCCAGAACCGGTAAATTTTTTGTGCTGACGACACAGGTATGTGTCGCCCTCTTGCAAGTCCGAGAGATTAAGAGGGACTGCCCACGGATATGACCCCTATGAGCGTTGCAGGCATCGCCGACGTCGCCGTGAAAACTTGGGCGAATACAGTACGAACGTTGGGTATTTTTATTCGAAGAGTATGCGAGTGTTCGGCTCATCATAAATAGTTTGACTCATACGATGACGCTTCTTGGCTCGTTCTCAAAGAGCTCCATGAAATGTACTCGGTCACACACTAAATTTAACATCTTACTCACACTAGTTGCACGGATCGGTGCAGCTAGAGTGCAGCTGCCTTACAGAACCGGTAAATCTGAGAGAAAGAGCAGTACATGCAGTTGTTTTCCGAGAGTTTAAAGATCCATCGTCACTCCACTTGTTTCTTCGCGACCGGTAAAGCGCAATCCAATTGTTCACTTCCACATGGTTCTGGGTGAGTTCTTTAGCTGAGGAAGTGATACAGTACAATCCGTTACACAATGGACCCAGCGCTGGGTGCAGCAGGTATTGAAAATGTTGCAGTTCGATAATCGGTGTAGGACCGTAAAGTAGAATGTTTTGATGTGGCGTGTAGGCAAACCGCTGCCAAGAAAGATGTATGAATGACGGATAAGCACTATGGATTCCACAATTTGCACCTCATTGGGTTTACCCAATCCAAGAACAATCGTCACTCGACACACGTTTCCTTATGCAAGCCGCTTTTGCTGGATGAAAATGAGAAAGGATAATCCTTTGCTACATTGCTGACGTTTCGCAAGTTGGCCGCTATCTCCTCAGAGCCGCATGAAAAACCATGCTGCCCAGCATAGATGGCCGCTATTGCACAGACAGCCGGCATCATTCAAAGGTCCTTGTCCGCGTTATGCACTTGTAATTACAACCTGAATTGTACAGTCGCCACTATTCATTCAAAAATGCAAAACGATTGGTGGGCTGTATCAGCGGTGATAATATAACGACAAGGCGAGAATGAGCTCGAGTTTCCTATGTCGGACGAAACCAGCTTCTCATGTGCAGCAATTGCCTCTGCATGCAGGCATATCTCTGTCGGAACTACCCTTCGTCATGAATGACGACAAAAGAAATATTAGGATCTCTGATAGGATCTCTGTTCCTTACTTGCGAAAAGCATACTAAATGTAGATGCGTTCGCCACACAAAACTGGACGCGGTTATCATTGTTATCTTTCGATAGGGCGTCTCGATTTTACTGTTTGTGACCCATCAGGTAAATTCGTGTCAAAACACCGTTTAGAGCAGTTGAAGAGGATGTCGTGGTTTAAGACTCGGCAACCTCTGGTTTTACCATTGGTTGCAAATTTCAGTTTTCCCAGCCTAGCTAGTCTAGCAGATCATCATTTGACAGTATGAGAAGACGATCTGCGGAGTGGTGTAGCTACAACCGATAAATGCGGTTATACTTTTGATAATTGTCAAAGTGGACGTCAATCGTCGACACTCGGCAGGGTTTTGGAAACGGTGTCGTCCACGACAACAAAATCGAAAATTAGATGCAGAGGTCTAACGAATCATATCTTCGCGCCAAGTATCTACTGTATCAACGAGATTATATCACTTACTGTACTCTTGAGACTCACACAATCTACTCCGCCACTCGCATTATTTGCCCATAACTGATGCCGAATTTGGGATGCTGAATACGAGTGGTTCGTTCAACGAAGAAACGCAGTGACATCGGATATCATACCGCCAGCACTTGGTGATCTCCTAACTTCATTTCAGGAATCGACAGTACAGTATGTACTGCATATCGTAACGTTCTTCACCAGCCAGAAATCATGAGGTAAAAAGTCCGTTGCCAGGAGTCGCGTGAAGTTTCGTAGCAATTGGGGGTTCTCTCTATCAATATAGCATATGTGATCGTAACGAGTAGAACCGACTGTACTAGGCAAATGGTAGCTGTCTAGCAAATAAGAAAACAGCTTTTTGGCAAGTGGAAGCAACTTTGCACTAGAAACGACTCCCCGACGCGATACGACTTGCTCAACTAAATTGTTGGGGCTCTCAATGTCACACTCGCTCTGGATGGTTGACAGGTGCCTACAATACTTCCAGCCACATCAAGATCAGGCACAGAGTGTCCACATTGTCCGCCGCACAATTTGCGTTCATCGGGTGGTCAGGGTCAGTCCGTAAAAATAGCACTGCGTTGCGTCATATCAGTCCATAGGCTCGCAATGTACGAGAAAATGCCCTCGCCCTAAATACGAACAGTCAAGTACCCAAAAGAGCAAATTGTTTCTGAATAGATACCGTCGAACGCATGTTTCCTAAGATCGACTTTCTAGCTAGCTGAATATGGAGGTGAAGGTGTAATCGGGAAGTCACGACGAGAAAAATGCGAGTAAAAGGTTTTTATTTCATGTCCAAGAAAAGCGATCGTTTCAAAAGAAGGCTTTTTTTTTTTTCAAAGACGACTAGCTTGAGTCGGAAGATCGGTATTCTCCCAAGCTTTGACTACTCTAGCTGGGCTTCTACTTACGGAGACAAGTAAAATTGTGCAAGCTGAGGGCCTCGCAGATGTGAGGGAACTACAAGAAACAGTTGCATACACTCGCGCCGCTTATGAGGCGGATGGTACAGTACAATACACACTAGCTAGTGTGTATTGGACATTGAGTTTTGGCTTATGTGAGGTCAACTCTGGCCTCATATGAGGCTAACCGACCATCCAGAAAATATGTAAATTATATACTACGTATGATGAATATGCTAGTTGTTGTCCGTGTAATTTACCCCACCCCCTTCTACAGTATGATACTGTACCAAAACAAAGGGTAGCGTACTCCGCTGCACTAAAACTCTGACTGACCAAAAAGTTCTCTGAGTTTTTCTACAGCTCACTCTGCTAGAATAGAGTACTCAAAGGCCTTCAAGTAGATACGAAGAACAGCGAAAGTGGATGTCTCCTTGATGCTTTAATATCTCCGCGAAATTTGGCCTCATATGAGGCCAAATGTCCAATAGACACTAGCTAGCTAGATAGCCTAGGCTAAAACTTCATTGAGGTACAGTATCTTTATTCACCTGAGGTCGACCACAGTCTTTGACGAATGGGTATCTTGACAGTACCGCGGGGGTCACTACTGTACCCCTTAAGACCTCGCTAGAGTACTAAATTGTAAGCAAGGGTAGCGCGAATGATTACATACGGTACTGTACTGTACTATACAATACTCGTGAGGTTCTTCGACACGAGAAGCGGTGCGTTCGTATCACATTTCATTGTCAAGGTTTTTATTTCCACCACAAATTATGGAGATTCCAGACGGCACTTGTGTAGAACGACAAATGTCAATTCAATGATTCTGCCCGAATCCGTCTTCCTTGATATTCAACATACCAACCGCGTGATGACAGTCATAGACTGTGAATTGGGTTTACTGTATAGAGTTTGTGGAGACCAGCGTTGTTTTTTCGGAGTCTCTCTACGCTTCGTAGCTAGAGCTGCAAGTAAGCCTCACCTGTCGATGATGCTCGGGGACTGCAGACAAAGCGTAGGGGGGGCCTTGGTCCATGAATAGTGCTCTTCTCTCCGGTCGGGATGTGGGTGCCTGCTAGTGCAACAGGGCCCCACTCAACTGAGAGGTTTTCAAGTCTCAATTCTGCACACGTCCCAAGGAGACACTCGAGAGGAGCTGAAGAGTTTTATACGTTGCCACCTGTTACGTGACGTTTGAGCCTGATGTATATTTCTGTAGCACGACATGACCAATCAAATGCAGATGGGCCTGTCCTGCTCGCGAAAGAACGTTTTGTTATCAAGGGCATATCACGTGTTTGTTTGTTGGTAACGTGCTATCCTTTGAGGTCGCTCTTTCTTGCCCCAAGTTTCTGCAGTATGCACGACCAAACCCAATCCTGCAGTACCGAATTGAATACACACTCCACAGAATCGGAGACACTATGTGTGATCGCCAATCGCGTCGCAAGTGCCGGTGTGGTGTGTGTGTGGTAGACCCGAAGCGAGGAGGAGAGATGTGTCACGAGTTGAACGACTGGAGGTTGAGTAAGGTTCTGTCCATATTGGGCACGACTGGTGGCGGAGAACATTCACTCGGGGCGTCGTCGGGGTCTGCATGGAGGAAATGAGGGGGCAAGGGAAGCCACTGCATCATGCACAGTGTGTATGGAGTAAAGGAAGAGGCCACGGCAACGGTGGGTCGTGATGTTACGAGGGAGCGACACAACTGAAATAGCCTGTGCATACGTGTAGACATTTCTCACCTGCGGCGGTTCCCCAGCCCCACATATGTGCCCGCATGAGCCAAGTTCAGCCATCCCGCCGGGGCCCCCCCCCCCCCCCGCTGATCGATGCGCAGGGGACTATAGTACTCTATTGTTGAAATTCGAGGTTGTTTCGACAAAGAGGGGGGGGCAGGGTCGTGCACAAAAGGGAACAAGTAGACAAACACACAAATTGCGCCGCACGACTGTGACTAGGTTTCTGTCCCGGGTATGAATGATTCGTCTACCATCTCCTCCAACACACCGTCCCCGTCCGGGCGGCGCGAAACGTTTCCAAGCGGATAGGGGGCTCTATCCTGCGTGTACTGTAAAGAGATGAATTCCTAAATTCACTCGTGTTGAAGCGGGGACAGTAGCGAATCGACGAGCGTTTCGCGCACAGGGAGAGCCCCGCCTACTTATATATATAGAATTAATTGCATGTTTGCAAAGTCGCCAAAGTGAGGCCTGAATTTCTGTTCCTCTTTCGCTCAAATACGAGAGGTTCCTGACAGATGCGGAGTGTACGTTCTCAGCTGCGGCTTTACAGCGAAGCTATGTGGCAGAATGGACAGATTCCTTGACATGAGACAAGTGCGTAGCATCCAACCGTGACACATGCTACAACAACAACAACGTCTGTAGGGTGTTTGCAAAATCACAACGAGGTACTCCGCTGAGCACCAGCAATGCCCGCTTGGGAATGTGTCTCGCTGTGACAGAGAAGATCCAGCCTGACATGTCGCATAAATCAGCTGTTTCATGGTGCTGAATTCTCCACACATCTGTCCATATCACAGTTGCCTGGAAATTCACGTGCATGTACAGCATGGTTATGGCCAGAGGCAGGGCAGTTGAGAGCAGTGACAGCGTTTCAGCCCAATGGCGAGAGCGAGGTGTGCAAGATGCGAGGCCAATCCGACGGAGACGTGACCCAGAACAGCAAGATGGGTGTGAGATGAATGCCTCCGCACGGGCCCTTGAAGGTACCCCCCTCCCCTGCTGGTCGACAGGCGTTGAAACCATATTCATTCAGCGTGCCAAAACGTAACCTCCCCCTACGACACAAGGGCACCGAAGACATGAGTCATTCCGTGGCATGCAGGGAATGAAACCGACCGTTTTCACACCTGAGGAGATGCAAGACATACAGCCACCCGAGGCACTGCGATGCAAAACAGACTGCAATGAGGCGGGGGGAAAGGGGCGTGTTTGGAAGGAAGCGTCCCAAAACTGTTTCCGAGAGCAATTGTGCGGCACGTGGACCAGGAGGGAGCGACACGCTCTCTTCCCAAAGCCTGAAAGCTGCCTTCCGCTTTGACATATCCGGCCACTGTAGCCGACGGTGGTGTACAGTGATGTGCAGTGGTGTGCAGTACAGTAACAGTACAGTAGAGTATACGGAAGAACAGCACATGCAGTGAGGGTTTGCGTTGGGCACGGTTGAAAGAGGGTTGCCACAATGGACATCCGACACGACACGCGCCATTCTCGGCGGTGAGTCCGCTTTGACCACACGATGAAGCGGGGAAAAGTGGGAAATGCACGAATCGCCACTCTATAGACCCCGGCACCACTTTTGCGGTGGCATACCACACAGGACGGCACATGGGGCAGCTCTCAACGTCAAGGTAGATTGGTGAAAACAAGGTTTGCCTCGTTCTTCTCCATCCGGATATAGTTTCTGCCCTTCCTTGACAATGGAACAACCCTTCCTATACCTACCAATGTGCTCCCCCTATTGACTGGAATGAAACGACCACATGCCGTAATATTCTCTCCCTCTTTCTCTCTCTCCATCTCTCCATCTCTCCATCTCTCCATCTCTCCATCTCTCTCTCCATCTCTCTCTCCATCTCTCTCTCCATCTCTCTCTCCATCTCTCTCTCTCTCTCTCTCTCTCTCTCTCTCTCTCCATCTTTCTCTCTCCATCTCGATTGCACACCGCAAATTCGCGTGTCCTCTCCCTCCCCACCTGCACATCCCCTATTTCAGAAGGAACAGTGACTGAATGCCGTATGCGTGACCACTCCCACGTGACATCGCTCTCCGTGTACACCTCAACCACATCTCACCCCCTCTCCGCTCAACCGCTCCACCACCCACTCCACTCCCTTCACCTACTCCACCCACTCTCATTCTCCACCCCCACTCCACCCACTTCACCTACCTACCTACCTCTCCCGTACACAACTGTTTCGAGCCTTCCCCCCTCCCCCGCCAGCGAGTCGCGTCAGGCCCAAGCAGCAGAGCTGCAGAGGGTGTCGGAAACGCGGCAGAACATGATTCGTTACGCGGACACATGCGTACCAGTGCCGTAGCGTAAACGTGACTCTGAAGCGAGCAATCTACGACGGCATAGTGCATGCATGTTTGCACCACCCACGACGCCATGCCCTACTTCCTTCCCATCCCCTTTGTCTCCTCCCCTCTCCTCCCCTCTCCTCCCCTCTCCTCCATCTCCTCCTCCATCCCACCCACACACACACCCCTAGGCCGTGTGCGCTCGCGCACGGCACCGGCACGGCACGACACGGCACGGCACGACACGGCACGGAACAAAACCACACGGCGCCCCGTTTGTGACGCATGCCTCCTCCGTCCGCCCCTGCCCGCCGTGAAAAGAACGGCATGAAAACTTTGAAACTTTCACTCCTCTCCCTGAGTCCCCCCCCCTAACTTTTGCTTTCGTTCCGTCCCCCCACCTCTCCATACACACACACATACACATACACACACAATGTACCCGTTCCCGTTCCACGTGGTGCTCCTCCCGTGTCTCGAGACTCTCTTCCCCCTTTTCCCCCTACTCCCTCCTCTCGTCCCACCACTCTTCTCGTCCCACCGCTCCTTCCTTCCTATCTTCCGTTCTTCCTTTCTTCTCCCCTCTCTTCCTTTTCTGTTTTTTTTTTGTAGGCAACACCACACCTCGTCCGCTCCCTGCTTCCTTCTGCCTCTCTTTCTTCTGTGCACACCCCGCCCCACCACTCCTGTCCACCTCGTTCCATACTCTCTCACCTCTCACCTCTCACCTTTCACCTTTCACCTTTCACCTCTCATCTCTCACCTCTCTCGACGCACCACGCTCGCTTTCTTACGTCATACACACACGCCACACTTGCGTCTACGCCATCCATCCATCTATCCATCTATCCATCCATCTATCCATCCATCCATCCACCCATCCATCCATCCATCCATCTTCGATTCATGACGACCCCTCCGTCTGGTCCCCTCCTGTCGACCGCCAGCAACGTCTTATCGTCTCTGCGCGTGCAGGCAAGTGGAGGTGCGCGAGGAGGTGCGCGAGGGGGTGGAGGCAGAAGTGGCAGTGGCCATAGTGGTGGGCGTGTACCGCGGGAGGTGCGACATGCAGAGGCTGCGCTGGGGCGGTTGGAAGGGGCCTTGCTGGCGGCAGAGCGTGTGGGTGTACGTCTCCTGGATCGGGGGGGGGAGGCAGATGTGAGGGCGGCGTTGCGGGG
>JAUKWC010033812.1:0-17274 GCA_032356245.1 Endocladia muricata | reverse complement strand
ACAGGTGTCGTGAATGGATAAGGAAAGAATTTCGGAGGTGTTTTCGAGAGGAATTTGGGGTGAACTTTAGGAGTAATTGAGTCATTTTGGGGTAGAAAGTCAAAGTGGCGGGCAGGGAGGTTTGCAGTGTTGGACTGCACCGTGTGGGGAGTGTGTGCGTGAGTGTGTGAGTGAGTGTGTGCAAAAAGGGGGGGGGAGGGGGGTGTTTGGCTGCGTGTGTGAGGCATCCAAGGAGACTGGGAACGGGCGCTGCAAGGATGCTTTTCATGACGAGGAAGTGCAACCAACTTACAGGGCGTCGTTGTCTTGAGGAAGAGTTTGCAGTCATAGCAGCAGCGCTCTTTCTCCCACAACTCGGATAACGGACGTGTATTCGTACGTGTATTCCGACGGGTCGCATGCACGTTTCCGCTCTCATCTCTGTGCTGCCTGCCCGTCGCACTTCGCCGCTTGAGAGCGGACGCAGAGTGTGCTTGCTCTGAGCTGGTGTCTGCCGAATCCCTGGGGGATTAGGACTGTCCCTGTTTCTTTCTCCCTCCTTTTTTGTTCTTTGTTCCCTTTATTTGGTTTTTCTGTTGTTGTTTTGGTTTTTTGGTTTTTAAATCGGTCGGGCTTTACGTGAGACGCGACACATCACGCTTGTCAAGACAGACGCGGCATCGAGGCGGCTTCAGAGTAAACGTTCTCAGGGACGCTAACTACGCCGACGCGCTCGCGCGGCAGGCTGGTCGAACGCGACGACGGTGATGGGAGAGCGGCGCAATGTGCGGCGTCGCAGCCGGGGCGACGGCGTCGAAGACGAACGCGAGCTTGCGCACTTGACGAAAAGCGAGGACGAGGGTGCAGATGCGGAGCGTATGGATGAGGAGACGATGGCGTCGGGGCGGGCGTCGGATGTGGAAGCAGACGAAGGGGACGGGAGTGGTGGGGGAGCGGCTGGGGGGAGAAAAGGAGGGGGGAAGCGCGGGCGGCGCGATGTGGCATCGTCAAAGGCGGGAGTGACGGCGACGGCGGCGCATCGGTTCTTTCGGGAGACGTTGCTGGCGTTGATTAGTAACCCGCTGTGTGATGAGTTTCTGCGGCCGGTGTTGGAGACGTACGCGGAGGAGGAGGTGCCGGGGTATCGGGAGAAGATTCGACACCCGATGGATTTGGGGACGTTGCGCGATCGGCTTGCGGCAGGGATGTACGCGCGGGAGGTGCATGGGGGGTGGGTGTTTGATGGGGAGGCGTGTGCGAATGATTTACGGCTGGTGTTTGAGAATTGCATCTTGTACAATGAGCCGACGAGCGAGCTGCACCGCGTGGCACACGAGCTGTTGCAGAGCACGGATGAGCGGATTGCAAAGTGGGAGGCCGAGGCGGCACGGGAGAGGGAGCGGGCAAAAAAGCAGGATAGCGCCGCGAAAAAGGCAAAGCGGGATCATGAGAGGAAGCGGCGAAAGCTGGCAGAGGAGGAAGCGGCAACGGCGGCTGCGCAGGCAAAGAGGGCGGCATTGCAGGTGGAGAAGATGAAACAAGAGGCGGCTGAGGCGGCACGGAGACGGGAGATGGAGACAAGGAGAAAGGAGAGTGCACTGCGGGTGCAGATGGAGAGGGAAAAAGAACGGGCTGTGAGTGAGGCTGTGCAGGAGGCGTTGAATAAGGCGAGGAGAGAGGGCAGGGGGAGACAGGTGAATACGAGTAGCGTGAGTAGTGATGAGCATGAGCAAGGGGTAGGGGAGATTGCGTTTATGTTTGTGTCGACCGAGGGGATGGAGAAGAAGCGAGGGAGAAAGAGTGCGGTGGTGATGGAGCTGGAAGGGAGGCATGATGACTGTACAAAGCGGAGAAGGACAATTATTGATTCGTCGGCGGAGCTGGAACGGATGAAGCAAGTGGAGATGACCGAGGCGGAGAAGCAGGCCGTGTGCGAGAGGGTGGCTGAGTTGGATTTTGTGCGGATGAAGGCGGTGGCAGACATAATTGCTCGCGGAATGCAGAGGCCGGACATTTTGAATGCTGTGGAAATTGATATAGACGTTGCAAACATTGACAATTGGGTGATGAGGGAGGTGCAGTTTTTCCTCAACAGCCCTGTCGTGTCCACGGCAAGGAATGCGCTGAAAGAGATTGAGGATGAAATCACGGGCATCGAAACCAAACTCGTTGATATTCGCTACTACCAGATCGACTCGTCCACCAAACGGTGACCACACCAGACCCTGTCCCAATGTTCCACTCGAATACATTTACACACACTTTCGACCTATGTCAGCGACTACGTAATCTACCCCAAACCCCCATATACACCACCTTCCACACACTCCCAACAATCCTGACCTCCCCTCTCCCTCTCTCCCCCCACAATTAGTTTTTAACACTCTTCAACAACTGTTTCACAACCTTGTCCTGGTATTTTAATGCCTTTTGCTGAAAATCGGGATCTGCCAGCTTCTCCGCCACCTTGCTCATCACTTTTTGCTGAAAAGTCCCCCCCTGACCTCCCACATGATGTGCTGCCTCTGCTAGCAATCCTCCTGCCTGCCCACCATGCCCACCATGCCCCCCATATCCACCTCCCGCACTCGGATACCCTGGCGGCGGACGCTGTTTCCTCCGACGGCCAAAGCCACGCGGCTCGGCATCCGACCGACGTGCCGGACGCTCCCCGGCAAACCGGGACGACTCACGGCGCGACAGACGCTCGTGTAGACGGTCGGCTAGCCCGTCGTTGAGTTGGATGCGCGGGCGCACGGGGCGCGACTTGGACGAACGCTTCTTGGCGTGCTTGCTCGGCATGCTTCCAGGCTACCAGGCGGAATAGACCGCGCGTGTGATGTCGACGAGGACGGGGGGGGGGTTTCAAACCGAGAAGAAAGGACAAGTGTACACAAGCACAAGTCCAATAGCTACCAAACAGTACACAACCAACTCGCAAGCAAAAACACCCAACAAACGCGGTGGTGTGGAAGATGATGTGAGGAGTTGTTGGTGAAGGTCGCCAGAAGAAGCCAGTGCTCGGACTGGAGAGGTAGAAAGATGTGTTGGCCTTTATGTAGTGCGAGTTGCCACTTTTCTTTCACCCCCCTCTGACCCCCGGCCATTGCGAAACACTATAAACAAATTAAAAAAACAACTGTAACTCCCCCCCCCCCGGCTCCCGTGACGGGGCCAGAGATGGAGTAGGGGAAAAAGCACAACGTTGCCCTCCATGACCATGGAGAGAGGAGCTGTTACTATACAGACAGAGCAGATGAACTGTGGCGGAGTGAGGAGTTGCACGAGAGGTCGTATGCGGGGGGGTGTAAGACTTGTGCACTGCGACGTGCTTTACAGAAGACCCGCATGGTTGGCCAGAAAGAGGCGCGTGTCAGCAATGGACCACAGACGCGGACGGCGAGTGGATACAATTTGGTTGCGCGCAACGGCAGCGCAGATTGCGAAAATGGATGGAAATGGGGGACGGGATTGAGTGGAAGAAAGAGGGGGGTGGGGAGCGGGTAAGGGTGTGGGGCACGTGAGATGTAAGGAGGAGATTTTTGCGGTTTCTCTTCATGGAACAAGGAACAAGAGAGGGGTAACCTTTCGTGCCATTCCGACGCGTGCACACCAATCAGCGCCGGGAGACGAAACCTGCCGCCAGCAGGGAGGCACGTTGCGTATCGTAATTGGGGGAAAGACGGGGGAGGAGGTGGAGAACGACTGAAACAGTAATACGAAACGAGTCTCTTCTCCTTGTTTTCTCGCGCTGGACAAAATGCGATAGACCGACCATCAAAACCTCGTTTTGACCCCTTACGACGAGCATGACAAAAAGAGAGACGCCACACATGCGTCAGCAGCAGACAGTTGTTGCAAGCGGAATCTTGCACACGTGTAAAAGATAACGCTTTGTGCAACCTGCTCGCACCCTAGCGCATTGTTTACCGTCAACCGCAACACACGCATACACACACGCATACACACACGCATACACACACGCATGCACACCCACTCCGCCCAGACTCTCTCCTCTCCGCTTCGTTTCTCCCACTTTGTCTGCAAAACCTGCTTTCCCCTACCAACCGCAAATCCTTCATCCGCAAACCTCCAACCGCAAACCCTTCACCCGCAAACCTCCAACCGCGTACGACTACACACTACTCATCCCATTTCGCAATCCTGTCCCCTGTCTCCTCCACCACCGTCCCTGACTCTCTCCCTTTCGCCATTCCCACCTAAATCACAAGCTTCCCAGAAACTTGATCATCCCCTCCTTGTGCAGCATCTTCTCCGCCTGCTCCACCACTTTCGACCCCCCTACCCGCTCCATAAGCTTTTCCGGCCCCGACTTTTTCTCCTCAGCCGCCCCATACTTCCTCAACGCCCGTACCGCCGGCGGCCCGTGCTTCCCTCCCCCCTTCTTCCCCTTTCCATCTGCAAATCCCCGACTCTTCGGTTTGGGCGGCGGCGGCGCCTTGCCCGCATACCCACCCCCTCCTCCCTGCAATCCCCCGCCGTATCCATCGCTGCCCCCCCTAGAAGACCCCGCCGTGCTCCCATACCCGCCCGCTGCACTCCCATATCCGCCCACCGCACTCACATATCCGCCCGCCGTGCTCCCAAACGACGACCCCACCCCGCCGCTCACCGCGTCCCCACTGCTTCCATAGTCGCTCCCCATCCCGGGCGACACATCCGCTCGGCCCGCACCGTACCCATTTCCGCCGGTGCCGTACCCGCTGGGCTCCCCGCGTACTCCGGACACTCCGCCGTACCCGTCGCCGGTGCCGCGCGACTCGGGCGCCATACCATTCGGACCAACCCCCACCCCGTATCCATTGCCAGTGTGTGTGAGCCCGTTGGCGTCTCTAGGAGGGGCTAATGGGATTCCCAGGGGGAGACTTCCGCTGGGGCCGATGCCGGTCGAGGCCCCGAGCGGCGGTGCAATGCCGCCGCTGTACTCGTTGGGGGGAGACCCGTACGCGGATGGGACGCCGGGTGGAGGCAGCGGTGCTGCACTTGCGTGAGCAGGCATGACGACTTGTGGCGGGGCTGCCCCGCCTGCATACCCAGCACCACTGGTGGGGTAGCCCGCTGGCGCCACAGGCACAGCCCCAACTGCGCCTCCATATCCAGGCTTGCTGTTGCCATGGCGAAGTGGCCCGCCCGACACGGGCGGAACAGCGCCACCATGTGCGAGGCCGTTAGCTCCGTAGCCAACTGCTACGCCTGTCGCGACAGGAATTGCGCCCCCGTATCCAGAGCCCGAGCTATATCCACTCGGCACTCCCCACGATGGCGGGACAGTCCCGTTGTATCCGTCGCCGCCGCTCCCGTAGTCTCCTGTAGCGCCTCGGGGTGGCGAATCGCCTCCAGCATACCCCTCGTCACTCCCGGCAGAGCCATATGGAGCCCTAGTCGGAGGCACTATGTCCGTACCATACCCGACCCCTCTGCCTGCATAGTCATTCGATGCTTCATCCCTCATCCTAATACCCTCAGGAGATCCAACGCCACTGTCCCCAGAGTTGGACGAACCATTCCCATCCCTGCTCTCTCCGTCATTGCTGCCCTTCCGGTGGTGCGAAATCGCTTTCGCCGCGAGCGCCCCAGCCCCCAACCCTGCCGCCACACCCGCCGCAGCCTTTGCTGCCTTCCCATACCCTCCACTCGCCCCTTCTGCTTCTTGGTCTTCTTCCCCATCGCTTCCTTCCCTTTCCGGCGGCTCCGGCGCATAACCTCCGTATCCGCCCCCTCTACCTTCTGGCGGCGCGTCCGCAGAGTAGCCTCCTGCCCCGTCACCCGGCGGCGGCGGCGGTGCCCCATCGTATGTTCCGCCTCTAAGCGCCACATCAGCATATCCTCTGTCCTCATCGCTTTCCGACTCACTTCCAGTCTCCGCATCCTCTACCTCCACACCACCAGCGGCCCCGACAGGCGCCGCCGGAGCCACGCCTCGATAGGCGCCGCCGTCTTCAGGCACAGGCGGCTTGCTTGCTGCGTACGCGATGCCGCCGCCGCCGGGTGTGGGCGACGTGCGGCCGGACTTGGACTTGTCCTCGTCCGAATCGTTCTCTTTTCCCTTCCTCAAGTGCATCCCGTACAGGCCGGCGGCTCCTAGTGCAAGCGCCCCGGCCCCGGCCGCCAGTTTCGTCTTGTTTGACACGTGCGGCACATCCGGTATGTGCCACCCTTCGCCTGGTGCCGACGGCGCATCTCCATCATACCCCTCCACTTTATCGCTCTTTCCATGTCCTTGACCTGTCGGCCGCGGGACAGACCCCCCAGATGCATTCGCATACTGCTCTGGCTCTACCGGGTACCCCGCCGGAGCATCGCCGACAGCGCCCCCTGGCGGCGGTGGAGGCACACCAGGGTAAGACATGCCACCAGTATTCTTGCGGCGTTGCTGCCGAATCGGCGGAGGCACGCCCGGGTACGAGCCTATCAGGCCCGTCATCGAGGAGCTCTGTGAGCCGGGTGAGGGCGGCACCCGCCCCTGCAGACCGCCCTGAGCCCCTCCTGGTCGCTGCTGCATGCCTGAGTACGGAATCCCGCTTGTCGGTATGCCCTGCACACTGAATGGTGAGCCCACGGCACCGCCTACAACGGTGCGTTGCGTGGGAGTAACCGCAGCATACCCCGGCGGCACAATGGCGGCAGCTTGCGGAGCGTAGACCTGAGTCTGTGGAGGTACCACGGGCGCTGCGGGCGCAGTGCCGGGGTAGGCGGCGACAAGCGGGGCTTGGGCGGGGTACTGCGCCGAGTAGGTGGCGGTGGGGTAGTAGTACTGCGTCGGGTATGCGGCGTATGTGACGGGGTAGGCGTAGGCGGTGGCGGGCGAAGTGTAGGGGTAAGCAGGGCGGGCATACGGGACGCGCGCCGGCTGCCTGTTCGGAGGACCAGACATGGTTTGTGAAAGGGTGAAGGCAAGGATGGAGCGAGCGAGGGAAGTGGGCGATGGTCGTGACTAAAAAGAGAGTTGGGAAAATACAGCCCCTGCGGTAGAAGAAGGCAACAATGGCCGTCCTGCCTGGCGAGTGGCAGCTGGAGAGTAGCTGAGGCGAATGTGGGGTTTCGGGGTGATTTTGAGGGGGGATGGGTGGAGGTTGATGGCGAGGGTGGAGCGTGGGGGGGGCGAGGGGCACGGGGGCTGGGCCCGGCAAGGTAGAGTGGAAGGGATGTTAGTTGAGGGCCACGTGGTTTTTTCGGTCCTGAGCGTACCAAAGATGCAGGTGTATGGGCTGAACGAATGGTGGCCCCATCCCAGAAATCTGTTTGAAACAGAGAGCTAGCGCAGTTGGAATGGGCTGGTATGATACTGTTCCGCTACTCGGCAACAGGAGGGGCGACAGGTATGATGGGTGGAGGATTATCTGCACAGGGACTCTCACTGTGAATTGGAAGGGGAGTTGCTGGGGCGGCTCGTGCAGACGCTTGTGAAAGAGTTTCATTCTGTATGGTTGAAGGCAAAAGGGGCGCAAGGTCCTACCGAATACACGGTAACACTTTTTTGAGCTTTCAACCGGTCCTACTGTACTTGGCGACGTTTCTAGCTAGGGGCTGTTTGTTTGTCACCGCCTGTTGCAAAACGATCACATGAGCACAAGGAGGGACCAGGGTGCGGAGTTGAATGTTGATGCCCACTTGATTGGTGTGCTGCAGACCTCAATTTGAATTTAATTCCCCACTCATTTGCACTCTGCCACAGGGAAAGTAAGAATCCGCAGGTCTACACCACAGGCCTAATCACACACCAAACCCACGACAGCAACCGTATGACACATGCCAGGAGTCCAAGCTACTACAAACACTCACACAAACAGAATGCCTACTTGCAAACCGACCGCAGCAACGCGATTGAGCAGACCAAGCGCAGAAAGGCGGTGACTTTCAAAGGGAAGATAACGACGAATGCACGTGCATCTTGCTTTCTGTCCGTCAGGCAAACCCCCGATGCACTCCATACGCCCACTAGACTCGTTGCACACGTTCATTCTATCCCAGCACCTGGTTTCTCCTTTTTTTGGGGGGGGGAGGGCCAAAGACGAGTTGAAACGAGCGGTCAAAACTGCGTTGATACTTTTTATTTTTAGCCCAAATCACTTCCTGCTTTCAGTTAGAAGCTCTGGCTCCGTTCTCCTTTCGTGTCAAAAAGGGGAAATTCCCTCCCTTCCAGTTGTTTTCCATCTCAACCCGAACTTTGTGGTTCACCCTCCGTCCTTGCAGGGGTCTTTGTCTCATGAAGTGCCGTTGGGTGATTTCACCGGCTGGACGGGACAGCAACTGTAGACAAGACAGATTCGAAATAGTACAGGGTTCACTCTTGCACGCATTGCTGCTCTTCTCCTTGTTTATCGGTGGACAATCGCCGAGCCCTGTCGTTTGAGCTGTGCTGGTATTCTGCAGTGCGCACAAACGGCTTTGAATCCACCCTGTCCCCACTCGAACAACGCGAGACTGCAGAGTATGTTTCGTCCAAACGCCAAAGACATCGTCATAATCTCGTCAGATATTCGGTTTCTGGTGGAAATGCAATATGCTTCAATTGTAGGACAGATATTCACACTGGTTGCATAGCCGTGTGCTTGCAATGTGTGATGTGGTTCCGTTCCCAAAGCCGTAATCCACCTAAGACTGTTCCTTCTGAGATGTGGGATGCAGTCTCCCTGAGCTTAACAGACGGCACATCTTTTCCAACAGCACTTTACATTTTTCACCAGCAGTGCGTGCGTTCTTCAAATATAGTTTGGACGGTGGGTGGGCTAACCAAAGGTCGTGGCCCAGTACCGGAAAGGTGCCCTACCGTTCCCTTTGGTTATCAGCCTCAATACTACCGGTTCGTCTCTATTTTGACACAGCGTTCCATCCACTTGATGGACGGTGCCTGTTTTTATGAGGAAGTAGACTTTGACGCAGCAGAGTCAGTACGAGAAGTACGAATCGCTCGTCTCGGAACCTTTGGGACAAGGGCACCAACTTTACGAACACCGGCATTGTGCGGTTCTAACTTGAAACCGCAAAGTACTCAGATTCGGTGAGGACTGCAAAGCAACTTTCGTTGCTTCAAATTGGAAGGCTCCAACAATGTAGCCAAAGAATTTATCTCATGGTGTCAATTCATATTTCTTTTGTGCAAACATTTTGTTCCCGCTAGGCAGATACTGGTCTCTTGGAACTAGAGTTCCATCGTTATCAGAGAACTGAGGGTCCTTCATCCTTTGATGGCCCCTGATGTGTTCTGATGGTAGAAATGATTCATTCCTCTCAGAAACTGGACATGCTGCTTAGCTGGAACGCGGAAAATACTGTATCACGAACCATGAGCCAGGGTTCCCGGAGTTTTGGGAGAAATGCACCTGAGCAGAACGTTTTCCTTGTGCTGTCGAACCTTTCTCGACCTCATCTGCATTAAAATGAGAATGCAGGTTTGATTTTTATGCGGATTGCCAATCTTTGTCTACATCTACAGGCTTCGAGATACGTGGATGTAAGTTTTTATCTCTTTTTGAAGCAACCCAGAGTAACTTTTGACGTTTTTCGACTGTTCATGTCTGAATCCATCTTCGAAAGCAAGCAACTGTTTTCGACAATTCAGGTTTCGCGGTAAATAGAATGACACAGTTGAGCTCGCCAAGAAGAATAGAGAAATACAACCCGGTGAGCATTCTTATATTGCGTTCCTCTATGGCACACTGCTTTCAGTTTAAGAAGCTCAAATGTATTGTTCAAGAGGGGTGAAGCATGTAACGGCCCAAGCGAACCGAGTAGGATTTTTCGCAACTGCAATATTCCACGATATTTGTTATGAATAACAATATCTCTTTATTGAACTATCGAGCCAGGAGAACTATTGCAAACGCAAGCGAAAAGTAGCGCTAACCAGCCAAAAATATGATGAGACTGCTCAAGATGTGTTAGTGGTTCTTCTGTTGCGCCATACACAATTTGTACTCCCCAAGTGCATGCATTCAGAATGACATGAAGTGCCCGCTATGCGAGAGACCCCCAGTGATAGTTCAGATTCTTCTCACGTCGAGTTGTCATTTCCTCCAACTCCCACCATCAATTCTGTTTGTTGCTTACTTCTTTGCAGCCACCAGGTGCAATGAAGATTTCCATTGCCACTCAATTTTATGCCAAGACGCCGATACCTGCAACTCGGCAGACGAGCTGAAAAAGAGACGTGGCAATTTTTGCACAATACTCTCGCATGCAAACATCTCAATTTCAACATATTTCTCAGCATGTCACTCTGCCTGTCACCCTGCATGCCCCAATATATCTGTCGGAACCAATACAGTTGTACTCCAGTTGCAACGAACCACGACAATACACAGAGCAGAGTATGAAATGATAAGGAAAAACCTTGAAATACTAATATCCCTTGTAAAGAACAATAAATATGGTGAATTCCTCCCCTGAAGCATGTCGGAGTCACAGCGGTTAGTCACATTAGCTCAGTCGGCAGAGCGTAGGTCTCATAATGACAAAGCCATCCTAAGGTCGCGAGTTCAAGAACTTGAAACCCTCGCATGTGGCTGCTTCGAACATTTTTTGTTTTCGCTTTTGGCACCTTATACATATTTGGGGTTTGTCTGGATTTCTCAGGAGGTTTGTTGTTTGAATGTGTGTACGAATAGTTTTGTGAGATTTGGCGGATCGAGTAGAATTCTGTTTACAATTTCCCTCACGGAGCTCCACGCCGTGCGCGAAGGGCTTTGTAGAAATGTCTTACAGTCATTAAGGTCACATGCTCACCGTCGAATTCTGCATGTAGTGTAAAGGTTTGTAACGGCGGAAGTTTCAATGGCACGTAATCTCCGCTCAATTGCCGTTACCTGAATAACTGGTCACCGCCGCCATCACTCTGCTGCCGTATCTGACGGTATATGGTTGTAGCGATCGTCTGCTGCACCATCCCACTGTCGTCTTCCGCGCCATTGCGACACTCCTTTCCTGTTTCCCTGTTTCCCCGTCTCCCGAGTATCGCCGCTCCAATGTCCTGACTCCCCTCCCGCAATCATCCTGACCTCGGACTCCCAATTCTCATCGACCCCGTCATCTACTCTCGTCTTCAACTCCTTTTCGTTCACGTCGCTCACACCCAACACGTCCATCCCCCGTCGACCCCCATTCCCCCCTCAAACCACGCAAACCACCGCAACCCCTCCTCCCCAACAATGCTGACCCCCATCTGCACCCCGACCTTCCTTCCCCCGCCTACTCCGCTTCTCCTCCTTCCCTCACACACACGTTTGCACCCTCTCCGCCCTCCGCATTCCGTGCATCCCCCGTTACACCCGCTACACCCTTGCCGTCGGCTACGCACCCCAAGCATGTGTACCACGCCCTCTGAAAGCCGCAACCCCCCTCAGCCCCCTGCAGACAACCCTGTCCCCTCTGCTCAACCTTCCGATTCTTCCGCGCAGAACGAAAAGGCTTCCACCTCCCATCCCCCGGCCTTTGAGGCGTTTCTGGACACGGTGCGCGTGTGGCGCCGGAGAACCGACGATGGGGAGGGAGAGAAGGCTGAGGACAAGACGCGAGCGCACGCAATCCAGGTAGCATTGGGTGTGCTGCGCAGGGGCGAGGAGCAGGAGGTGGAGAGGATGGAAGAGGAAGAGAGGAAGCGGGAGGAGGAGGAGGCAAAGGGGAATGTGCGGTTGAGTATGCCGGCGAAGGGGGTGGCAATGTGGGGAGCGGGGGACGCGGAGGAGGGGGGGAACCCAATGCTGGGGACCTTTTTGGAAGGGCTTGTGGAGGTGTGGGCTGGGAGAGAGGGTGGAGAGGGTGGAGAGGGTGCTGTGAAGGAGGTGGGGGACGGGGAGGATGAGAAGGAAAAAGAGAGAAAGGAGAAAGAGGAGAAAGAGGAGAAGGAGGAGAAAGAGGAGGACGAGGAGAAGAAGCAGGGAGACGAGAAGCCTGAGGTGGGGAAGGACGGCGTCGTGGAGCGCAAAGGAGAAGGGCTAGGGGGTGCAGTTTTTGGAGAGAAGAAAGAGGGGGCGAGTGGGGGACAGGAGCTGGCTTCCTTGGCTGGGCCTTTAGGCGCATTGGGTGCTAAACTTGGAGAGATTCGAGATGGGCTTGGAGGGGACAGAGGCGGAGATAGAGTGGGCTCGGATGCGTCTGATGTGACTGTGGAGGAGACGAGCGATGAAAAGAGTGAGGCTCGCAAGGATAGCTCAGATACACGTAGTGAGTCCGAGGAGGAGGTTGCAGACGATGAGCCAAGAAGGGTGGAAGCCGCTTCCTCGCTGCCAGATGTGTCTGACGATGCACGACAATCGCTGTTTGGTCTTTTAACGGGTGCCGTGAAAGGAGCGGCGAGCAGCACGGTGGAGAGTGTGATGCGGATCGCCGATGACCGCACAAGCGACCTGTCGCAGGCGGCGACACTTGCGACCCTGCGACTGCTGGGCGTGGAGCCGTTGGAGCAAGACGAGGAGACGGAATCGAAAAACCGCCTCCCCCAAATCCCTTTCGATCCTGTCCTCGCGCTTGTGTTGGCAAATTACTCGTTCCGTGCATACTACGATCCGCCGCGTTCATCGTATCGTGAGACGTTTTCGTCGTTGGTGCCAGGATCCTCCGTGTCGGGCATGGAGTACCAGACTGTGCACACGGAATTCATGTACCCCGATGCAAGCATTATTGCCCAACGAGCGGACGGGCTGTTTCTGCTCAGCGTTCGGGATGCAAAAGGGCTCGACGAGCATTTTCTTGTTGCGGAAGTCAACGGATCGGTAGTTTTGGATCTGCTGAAGAAGCGCAATTGCACTTTACTTCGACAACATGATCCTCAAAGCGCTGAACTTTTGCGGTTGCTGAAGAGAGAGGAAGACACTCTCATGATCAATGTGTACTCAGACGGGAGTGCACATGACCAAGGAGCCCCTCCCGTGTTCTGTTCGTCAATTCCACTGGCCGATCTTGTCACTAAAGGTATGGAACAGAGACGAACAGTGGAAGGAGAGGTGCATCGACAAGAATTCCATGAGCTTGCCGATAAGGAGAAGAACAAGGACTTTTTTCGATTCTCGTTATTGCCAAAAGAACTCAAGTTGCCGTTTCAGGAAGCACCGAGTGTACCAGATGATAATGTCGAAGATGAGGATGCTTGTTCTGCGTCACTCGCTGTTCAGGTCACGTTCGTGCCATTTCCAAATGATATGTCGGAAGCTGCTGCAGAGGAACTTCCTGAGAGGCTGCTCGAACAAGCAGATACCAACGATATTCTGGGCGCTGATAAGCTAGTGTTTAAACGCCCAGAACCCAGTGATGCGGTCGAAACTGTGTTGGAGAAGGAACTAGCATCTGGAGATCTACCAGAACCGGCAGACTGGATGAAACTCGCTGGACTCGGTAGAACAATTGCAGAGAATGCGAGAGAAGAGGTTAGATACGAAAACACGAGCACACTGCAAGAGGATGTCGATGGTTCGTTGTTTATTGAGTCGTATCCGACTGACACAGAAATTTGGCTGTTCCATGACGAAGAACGGAAAGATCTTGTGATTTCATTTCGTGGAACGGAGTCCGTCAGCTGGAAAGACTTCTTCACCGATGCTCAACTCTTCCTGCAGAGATGGGCTCCAGGAGAAGAGATTGACCTCAACGTTGAGGGCTGCAATACAGTTGGCTTATCAGATATGATTCCAAGTATCTTGCCCAGTCCAGATTCTACAGTCCCGGAAGATGCTTCTGCGGTTCATTATGGATTCCTTCGCGCATATTTGAGTGTTCGTGGTGCCTTGACGCGTGGTATCAACATGGTTTGCTCGAATGATTTGGAAGGCTACTCGCTTTATTTTTGCGGTCATTCCTTGGGAGGAGCTCTTGCCATGCTTGCATCCTCCGACTTTAGAGCAAAGCACCAGGACAGCAACTACGAGATCACGTGCATGACATTTGGGGCTCCGAAGGTTGGAAATATTCGCTTCAGTGAAATCTATAACGAACTGGTACCGAATGCCTTCCGTATAGTCAATGACGCAGACCTTGTGTCCCGCATGCCACGGTCTATGATGGGGAGTTCCGCAGTTGGTCGTTACAAACATGCCGGAAGAACAGTTCTCGTTAACGATAGTGGTGAATACTGGATCGAGGGAAATAATCCCTTCAACCTTTCAGTTCCAATGGCCGCTCTCTCAGATCCTTTCAGAGAACGTTATAGCAACCTACAAGACTTGATTGATTTCGAGCAAAAGCTTTGGACGGAGCTTTTGACTGGGCGCTCTGTACAACATCACATGGTAAGTTGTTTTGAAGCATTGCGTTTAACTCCATTTTGCTGAATCATTCCCTCAAAGCTTGGTAACTCGCGCGGTATCATAGCTGTTTTCTGACCCTCTACTGAATTGACGCGCGCAGGAAACTTCTTACTTCACGACAATGCGACTTGTTCTCAAGAAATTCACGGCAGACCAAATAATTTGAGCTTCTCCGCTACACCGACATCTCGTTCGTCACCTGTACATGATAAAATCGTCAAAAGTTTACACAATGCCTTCGAGAGCTATCCTAGTATATCTCTGCGTCCAAGCTCTCGCGCTGGCACCAGCTTGCATTGCTCAACGAACTAATGCACCAACCGGCTTCTCATCGCCGTTGCTGAGTGCCTCGCGAGTTAGCAAATCCTTGCGGCATGTTTCCCATACCTGTTCCACGGCGACCACTACCAGCTCCGTACGCACCCATACCTGACATACCTCCCATTCCCATCCCGCCGCTCATCCCTCTCCCTCCCATACCTCCTGCACCTCCCATGCTTCCCATTCCGCCCATTCCACCCCCACTCATCCCTCTACCCATGCCTCCCATACCCATACCGCCCATACCGCCCATTCCGCGCCCCATACCGCCCATGCCTCCCATACCCATGCCTCCCATGCCCGTCGCACCTCGTCCCATTGAGCCCATATTATTGTACATTCCGGAACGCATGCCGCCCATATTGCCAAACCCTGAGCTTGCTCCTGAACCTCCCTTTGGCCCTACAGACCCTGGTGGAGGAGCTCGTCCCTCCTGTTCTGCTGTCCAAACTTCATACCCGTTCTTCAGCTCATCGAAAATGAGCTCGGCTAATACTTGTTGATCCGCGCCGAGATTTTTAGAACCTATTTTATCAGGATGGACTTGTAGAATCGCTTTGTGGTAACTGATCTTAACCTTGGAGTTGGCCTTCAGATCATCCATTGTGACCGTCTTCCATGTAGCGCTTGCGTACAGTACAGAGTCTAAAGACGCCAGCAAAGCCCGCAGATTCCCACGTCGCGCCCCATTCCCAGTCCATTGGCTTACCTTTCCTTCCGCAGCTCCGCGTGCATTGTCCTTCTGGTCTCTCTCCTTTTCTTCTGCCTCCTCACGTTCGCGCACAGCTGCGAGCTTCTCGTCTGCACGTGCCTTAACTTCAGCGTCATGTTTCTGCCGTAGCTGTTCACGTTCGAGGCCACCTGTGTTCCCACCCAAAGTCGCTGGTGCACTCGTCCGAGGAGAAGAGGACATGGTTGGCGCTGATGTCGAAGCGGAAACTGACGGAGACGAATTGCGCGAGCGAGGACCGGTGGAGCGGCCTCTTGAGGGTGCTGCAGATGCCGGTGTCCCGAAGTCCCCCAGCAAATCCCCTTCCATGGCTGTTGCGGACGCACTGCGAGTCGGACGCTTGACTGAAGATCCGCCAAGATCAAGAAGATCTTCAACACCTGCGGCAGCTGGAGCATTTACGGGCTTCTTTGGCCGCATCGAAGAGCGAGCTGACGAGTCGACATCACCAAAGTTAAGAAGATCTGCTTCATTGTCGCTGCGGTTTCGCCGCGATTGTTTTGCCATTGTAGAAGGTTTCGCTGGGACAGCCCCGCTCGGAGGAGCTGACGGAGGTCTACTTCTGCTTGTGGACTTTGCTGTGGGATACACACTTTCGCGTTGCCGAGATCCTCCAATGGGATACGCGCTGACTGACTCGCGCACCCCAACGCCTGCTGTCGGATAACTACCAGTTGACTCCCTCTTCCCAATCCCCCCAGACGGGTATGCTGACTGCGACGAGACTTGCGCATCGTGAGTGCCAAACCCTGCTGCAGCAAATGAACCCGTTGTCTCCGGCAGCGACTCTTCATGACGCGGCTTCGGCGCGGAAGCGAACGTCGGGGCACCCATCAAATCATCGTCAAACGGGTTCTCCTTCCCCAACGGCACGTCATGCTCGCCGGTGTCATCGTCATCATCCTCATCCCACAGTGACGTTGAACCATTACTCGTGCGCAGCGTCGCCGCCGGCTTGGCAGCCTGCGTCTGCTGCCCCATCTGCTGTGAAGGCCGTCTCTCCATGCGTGGAGGAGCCAAGAACGCAGCGTCAAGATCCGCCGGCAAACCACCCACGCCTCTCACCGACCCCTCTAACTCCTCACCCGACGCCCGAATCGCCGCCAGGCGATCCGGCCCGACCGCCTCCACCGCGCGCTCGAGCAACCGGGCGGTATCGAGATAGAACCGGCGCTGAAACTCCATTGTCTCCGCGACGGGGCGCTCGATGAGCGCGGCACGTCGCGGTAGGGCCGCAGCCATGACGGCCAATAGTTCCTCCGTGATGCGCGTCAGCTCGACGGCCTTATCACGCGCCTTGCGATCGTCCTCGCTGCCGTCTGCATCGCCCACACGTGCGCGGTAGCGCTGGGCATCGAGCATGACTTTTTTCCGAAGGTGGACGCGGGCCATGACGTCTCTGGCGCGCTCGAGCTCATCGTCGGCAGGGGCGATAAGACGTTTCTTGACACGGCGTTCTACACGAGAAAGAACTTCGTCTGCGGCAGCCGAATGGGCGTTGTGTAGGGCATCTGCGGCAAGTTGGGTGGGATCTGCTGAGGGGCCCTGCGGGAGGGCGTCCTTGAGGTGGAGGGAGAGGGAGTGTGCGGTGGCGGTGGTGCGTGCAATGGCATCGAAGGCGGCCATGGCGTCGGCACGGAGAGCTTTCAGAGAGTCAGTCTGAGCAAAGTAGGCGGTGGAGACGTGGTCGTATTGAGCAAAGGATTCCGGGAGCGGGGTGTTGGAGAGGCCGACCGAGCCCATGACGTCCACAGAGACGCGCTCAACAGCGCGCTTGAGAGAGATTGAGGCATTCTTCACGCCTTTGAAAAGGGAATTACTATCCATTGTGGGAAGGGGAGAGGGGGCCGGGGGCATTGCTTGCGCACCGGATGTCGCAGTGGTCACAACGGGGCGGGGAGGGGAGATGGGAGGGACGAGGCGGAAGGGCGAGGGGGACGGGCGAGGGGGAGGGGCAGGGCGAAGGAGAGGGGCCTGGGAGATGGG
>JAUKWC010033801.1:0-17277 GCA_032356245.1 Endocladia muricata | reverse complement strand
TTATATTTCGACTTGAAAGTTGGCCTCATATGAGGCAATTTGGCCTCATATGAGGCCAAATGTCCAATAGACACTAGCGATCGCGTAATTATGGAAAATTATTTTGGAAGAATCGCTTCTGTTTGGGCCGTTGCATCCTCAAATTGTAAATGGGTTGAAAATATGTACGATGATTTCATTCGTTTCCGCGGGGCTATGATAAGTTTGCAGATCAAACGATATCCCCTCCACGCTTCGGATCTTGATTTTCATGGACGCATCAGAAACCGTATTACGAACATAGAAAATACAACTATTCATGTGTGTGATCGTGCCCAGAAAAAATGTCGCAAACACCGCCGAGAGCGGCTCAGTGTTTCACTGCGCACTGCACAGCTTCCTGTACGGTAACCGCCTGATAGCGACGAATATCGACAGTCGCGACTAGAATACCTGTGAGCCGGTCGCTCCGTACAAATTTGGATCTCTTCCTCGCTAACTTCGTAATTTTCAACATGGTTTGGTCTTCAGGTAGATTTCTGATCGTAGCATTCCATAGCACTCATCCTATACTGTACCAATCACTACAGTATTTGGCTACTGACTTCTCTATCACTCTGTATTTGTGTGGGAGTTTTACTAGTGGTTGCAAGCTACTGGCTACTGAACAGCCGAAACGTACTACCCTTAGTAGTTGCAGCGGTCCCGATGACTCTTGTGCGATGATATCCATGAAGGCGTTAAATTTCACAATGGCGATAAGCCACGTAGGTGTTTTGAGTAGCTGCCCGATAAGCTGTGACTGTTGTCGTCTAGTTCCAGCGTGAACCTCGATCGTAAGCGTTCTACTCGCCCGTCCGATGGTATAGATCAAAAGGCATTTGGGTATTTAGAGTAATGGCATACTCTAGTTCTCTGACAAGCTCGTCGGAGGTGAGCGTCATTCTGTAATCTATGACTTTTTAGTTTCGCGTCCGCTGTCCGCATACAGATATCTGAATTGGCTACGCGATGCGTGGCATTCAGCTTGAGTACCTTACCAGCGGTTATATGACGCAAATAATTTCAGTGAGGTTTACTTTGCGCGGTTTTACAACAAATTCATTTCACGTGCTTTAGATTTTGAGGTGGAGGCAGGTTAGAAATGGCTAGAGATTACCAATTAGTGCCTACTTCTCTCACGAAAATACGTACTGGAGTAGGATCCGTACGCCAAATCACTGCAAGATAAAGTTGCAGTCTGCTGAAACTACAATACCGTACATGTAGTGGTATGTTGCGGGAACGGAGGTAAGATGGAAATGCAAACGCCATTCAAAAGCAGTAACCACTCCAGCAAATTACGGTTGTGGTTTCACGGTAGGTGGGTCGATAGCCTCGATCGATAGCAACCGCGAACCAGTACTCCTATAGTGAGTGGTGCTGTTTCTCGCCCACCCGCAACCGTCGCATGGGGGCAATTTGAGACTATTCAAGTAGTATTGTTTGAATTTTCTCTTCCTGTGTTCAGTGCCGGTTGTTTCGATCAACCACAGGAATGCAAGGAGACGTATATGTGCGACATATTCGCGGTATCTGAATGTGTCTCCGCTGACATGAGCACACGCATTCGAGTTGTCACCGCACCCGACGAAGCCGGCGTAATCCTATCACAGTTTATAAAATCGAGTCCTTTCTGTTTCCAATAATTCACACCCCTCCTGCCTTCTTACCTGCAAAGGCCGGTAGTGCTGCAAGAACTCGCTCGGACAGTACCATCAGAGCTCGTGTGCCTCTGGTCTTTATGTGTGAACGTCCTTCGAGATGCTCTTCGACTATTGTATGGCGTCGGAACTTGCAAGCCGAAGCGTAAGACAACTTTACCATGGAACAGGTATACTGGAAGAGATGAGGGTCTTCCATAAAGGCGTGTGGCCTGTTGTTCGTATAAAGTGGCTGGGTTCGTTCGAAGGAGGTGCTCACGATGTCGACTGTCGCTCTGGTTCGGATGTGTCCTGGGGACGTAAAGACTTTTGCAATTTCAGCACCGAGTCTTGGACCTGAGATTATTAAGAGGGATGCGCACTGCGGTTCTTCAGCCAAACACTTTTCATTTATTCCGGGCGATTGAAGGCCGATCCTGGAGCCAGGCGTTCCCATTCAAGCCTATGCTCATGGAAAGTACAGGTATCCCTACAATGCTTACATGAGGCATCGACTTACAATCAACCACATCAACTTGATCTAGTCGTGACTGCTCACATTTGTATTACTGCCAGGATAAAACCTTCCACTTTTCCATCTTCCATCGGTACAAAGTAGTATCTCTCGGTCCACAACTGATTCCTGGGGTTCACATACAGTTGAGCATTATCACCACATTAAGTTCGCCAATCAGACCAAGCGGAAAATATGTCAAGGTCTTGCACTACGCTGAATACATCGTCCACATGGTTATTCTTTCTACGACACTATGTGGGAATCCCACCGCAGTTGAAGAGGCGTTCCCAGTGTTCGCAAGGTCTGTCTGAGGATATGATAGACGGTGTTTTAATTTCTTGGTTTTTAAAGAAGAAACAGTACAGCAAAGTAAGACAAGTGTCCGTCGTTTTTGAAAGCAACTGCTTCTAAAATAAATCTGATAAACAGTAGGATGTTGTGATCTATTGAGTAATGCAAATCTGATAAACCGTGGGATGTTGTGATCTATTGAGTAATGTGGTTTTAATTTAGCTTGCAGTCACGCCGAGCAGTCATTTTATCAGCGTTCTATGGCCTGTCGTCTAGATCCGGGGGCTGCAAACAAAAAACCTGATGCATTGTGGATAGGTCAAAGTAAATGATATACGCGTAAGATTTGCCGCCAGTCTCGGAGCTATTGACAATGACAGTGTCTTCGTAAAACTTGGACACTGCTGATGAACTAGGTGCTTCTGCTTGCATGCATATCAAGCTTGCTAGTCTCCGTACGGATATATTCTTGTCACAGCCGTTATAAGCACATGGAACTGATAAAAGATGTGCACTTCAAACGCAATTGTTATGAAACTGAGTGCAGCTCTGAACAAAGAGTTTAGAGACCACGAAGTGTCTATGAACTATTCCAACTTTGTACTGAACTATCAGCGGTGACTATCGTAGCATAGTCTCTGACACCACAAGTCTGAAAAAGACAGTATCGGCCCCTACACTCATTATCGAAGAACGTCGAGACGAAACAACTGCGGACAAGTACGTGTTGACAGAATGTTTCCTTATCCTGTCCGAAGAGGCAGAAACACATGATTTGGAGATTCATGCAACATGAGACACGTCACGCTCTCACTCAGTATTGCAGGTACCTCTGCACGGTTTGCAGGTTTTGCTACGCAGTGATATAACAGATTGTTTCAGATGAGGAGGAAGAAAGCGATCTCATATTCTGGTTCAGAGCACTTTATAACCCAAAAGTTCTGACCGCAGTGATAGAAAGATATGTGACTCTTGTCGCGACACTGCAGTTTCATAATGTCTCGGCTTTCCATGTCAGGTCAGGTCTACAGCATATCTTCTTGTTTGATATGATGGTAGGTATCATCACTTCCAATGAAGCTATGAAATGCCCCTCTTCTTTAAGTAGCGTTGGTTGATATGGAAAGTATTTACCGTACCACGCGAGAAATTTATCTCTCAGCTTGTACATCTCGTTCAAGTCCATGAACTTTGGTCCACGGAAGGTCACTCATGGGTTCCCATCAGCTCCCTAACAGCTAAAAATTGTCCTGTCAGTCGAGTCGGCCCGCATCGCTAAGCTTTCCTGATCACGGGTCATTATTTCCGAAACGCCAGTCCTCATACTGCTGCATATCTACCCATCTCAATGAGAACTCTTTGGGAGTCGTAGAAGCAGTTCATGGGGGTTTTCAATCTCGTGCTAGAGCTGGACTGTACCGGACGATGGATTGCAACGCCGACCTGTGATGGCTTTCTTCTCGAAAGCAGTTACCATTTGTGCCTCAGAATATAACTGAATAACATAGATATCTGGTGATGCCAGCAATATAACAACGGAGCTGCAAGTCAAAAGCCTCGAAGCCGGAGACGGTTGCCTTATTAGTGGACCAGACATATCTGCGGCAATGCGAAAAGTATTATGATAAGCTTTAGTCACCTGCAGTGTGACAAGTACATGGGCCAAGAGTAGAGTGCACAACTTGAGACCCTCAAACTGCAATATGAAGAAGTACATAAACTCTCGCCCTCATACAATACCTTCTTTTCTTTTCAAAAAAAGTTTAATACTATCACTTCATGTCGGTTGAGTGTAGCAACTCTGATTGTTTCCAATGTACTGTATTCTGGCGACCCTAATCACATGTTTGGAGGTGTGCTAAACGTGAAGGATTTGTATTTTGGATGCAGGTGAAATAATCGAGGTCGAGAAGTGACTGGGTCATTGTAAATCCCGTACTCCTTCATGGAACGCAATGTGTCTATTACTATGTATAGGCTGAGCGTCGTTGACGATGTAAATACAGGCGGTGGTGGGGGAAGCTGAAGTTTTGGTGATGTGTACACTTTCGACAAAGGATCTTCTCAGTTGGGGTTGCGTAAGTTGGTGGGGCGTTGCAACTGAGTGGCATCTGGTTATGTAAGCACGTAACAGGAACAGAACATTACAGTACATGACCAGATAGTCAGAGTGTAGCACCATGTGCTGAGAAGGGAACTTTATTGAACATTCTGCGTCATAGAATGTGACCACCAGTATAATCTATTCATGTGTGGGGCATTTCTAACAAAACCGCCTCGTCGACGCGCTTCGTTTTATGTGTCTGTATGAACAATATCTCATCAGGACTTCCCAGTACGATTTTTTCAAGTGCTGCTCAACATGTCCCCCGCAATGTTGAATGCATGAGGGCACAGCTGCAAAAAGTGGGCAGATCACGAATAGTATCATTGTTCAACTGTAACAGTACGTACACACGGCTTGCTAGCCAGGAAAGAATATGCAATGTAGCATAATGCATCATCAATTACTGCAATAGGCTCGGCGTGATGCAAACCAAAACAATCTGCATAATGCCCAAGGTTCGAGTCTTATCCAGTGTTCAGTTCCGTCTGTGCCAAGTGTGCTGCTCAGTAACCACCAAAGGTAAAGAGCTCGCACCTCCACTAGTGGCACAATATCTTGGTGGGTACTGATCTGGAGTAGCAAAACCCTAGATCAGACTTCTACGAGCCTTGACCATCTCCCGGAAAGCCAATTCATAGACTTCCGTATTCCTTTACGGCTATATAAACTGCGCTGATTGGGAGATCTTGACCCTTTGCTACAGACTACTTACTTAACGAACCACAGCCTTCTGGACCATCTCACGTATCTGCCTTACCCACCGTTGAAGTCATTGTCGTGCTATAATGTTTAAGATTCAAGTGAGTTTGCTTTTCGTGCTCTTGCTGATATCCTCTGTATATGGGGCGTTAGCGATTGAGTTACCTACAGAAGTGAGAGACAGTGGGGACAAGTGCTATTATTGCCAACGGGAATCTGAGGGTTTCAACCCGCCGTGCTGCGAAGATTGTATTGCCTGCAAAAACTCGAGCCTCCCAGGCCACCGAAGGACGTGGTGTGCCAGGGCCGCTTACGCCCTGCGTTGTCGTAATGCCTGATCTGTCCGGTGTTGAGAGGCCCACGACTGGTACCATGGTATAGTACGAGCTGATAAGACGAAAGGCTAATAGGAATAGACGAAGGTTGCCAGCTCGTGTTTGGAGTTGAGCTGCTCGGCCTTTCCAAGGGAAAGGGTTTCCAACTGCGGACGCGCTCTGGATATGTGGATTGGCAATGCATGACTGAGAGTGCATCTGTCACAGTCGCGGGGCTCTGGGATGATTCCCACCATATGACACGGGAGTTCAAAGTAAATGACATTTTGCGTTTACTTCTTTGGCTGGCTCTTTCTGACCCCCCTACCCCCCACCCCACCCCCCCCGGTTCCTCCCTTCCGCCCTCTCCTTACCACGCCTTTCCCCCAGAACTCTACCCGGTGCACGTGTATATGAAGAGTGATCAGACTACGCCACGACGTTTACTCTAATTGCCACACTGCAGAGAAGCATACAATATTCGATTCCGTTTCGTTTATTTACCACAGACAGATGAAATCACCTCAACTTAACATTGCTGTGATGCTAGGGAGTACAGAACGATAGAACCAGGACATCGCATCAACTTCACGAAAGCAACGGTAAGTAGTCACATGAAGATATTCTGAAACCTGTTCGAACTGTGTATGGGATGCAAGTACTTCATTAACATCATAGGGTCTATACCAGACTGCTACCGCATTCACAATCATAATCTCGTGAACACATAAATCTTGACCGGTCTTTATTGATGACTGAACGGGGCCTCATCCGAATAGTACAGTATGAGTTGTCTCTGAAACCAATAGTCCCTCTTCATTCGATCTTGCACTCATTTACAAATCCAAATACATCCGATGGTTGCAATTCCTTTTTACGATACACAGCTTGAATGTTTATCTGGAGTGTAAACGCTATATGGCGGACTCGTTGTATATACAAACGGCTTATTTTATGGCCCGCATATGTGTGTAAGTGCATTGTATGCAGAGGAGGTCAGGGTTGTATCAAGCATTTCAAATTTGAGAAATAATACCGTGCCTTTCTGCAAAGCCCCGAAAGCCAGAATTGTAGACTAGCCCTGCACAGGAATATGGGAGTACAAGCAACTCGACATTAATAAATCTGAAAAGCTTGTTTTGCTAACCAGATGAACTTGTTGCATATTGTGCATCAATCCGTCTACCACTGAGCACGGCTCTAGTATTTATCGGATATTGGGTTTTGCCTCATATGAGTTCAACTGTGTGCTCATAAGGGATCATGATCATGAATGCAATAAATATAGGAAACATTCGATATTTCATTAGATTATAACGGTGTAGTACCTCTACCATCTACCTTCTGCTCCTTTCGCGTTCAAGTAGAAACATTTACACAACTATTTTCTACCAGCGCCGAGTTAGCTCAGTGGTCTTCTAGCTACCGGGAGAGATTCTGTCTGCGAGTTCAATCGTCGCTGAGTGCGTTTGCGCTTCGAGTTGCCCTTCTGAGGACTTAAAATTGTTTAAAAGCAGATATGTTTCGGGATTCTTTCGAAGAGCCCTCGTTCAAAGGAGAAGTGTACAGTGTTTCCTCGTTAACAGGCATTCCATAGCGCCACAACGAACCGGAATAAGTCCTACGACGCCAATACAACTGTTGGAGGCTGTATAGTCTTATTTATGTTCATGAGGTATGTGGAAGTGATAGTTGGAATGTCAGAGAAGATAGCCCGCCACCATCGAGCACAGAACGTAACATTCCAACTACTAAGGTATCTTAAACACCACTCCTGATTTCTTTCGCATTCAAAACCATGCACCTCCTCAACATGCGGGTCAGAAAAATCCTTGGCAGGGCCAACGCTACAAACTTACACCTCTGGGCACATATTTCTGAAGCGTTTGGAACATAAAAAGTCCGGCTCACATCAGATCTTATAAAGCCAATACAAAGACTGGCACGCTGCGTTTGATGGCATTTTGCCGGAGAACAGAAGTAAATGAATTGTAGGGGTTCAATAGACTCTATTACGCACTAGGGAAGTCCGTGTTGTCATCCTAAGCTGCAGCTACAGATTTTTTGCGAGTCTATGATGTGTCGTTCACACAAGCAGCCACCAGTTCATTAGCTAATAGGGAATAGAAATCATTTGCAGTAAAACCGCCGATATTTAGCCATTCTCCGTAAAGTTCACAGTTGTCAATAATACAGAAGGCCAGAAGAGATGTGTTGAATCCCACAACCGAACCTTTAACCCGGAATGCCTGCCATGATAGTACGTCATCCTGACAACAGCAAGTGCATCTATGATTCTAGGTACGAACGAGGGCGTCCGCTGAGTGTAACACGAGTTGTAACAGCGTCCATTGTTTAATACTCTTGTAGCGGTTCCAGGCGCAATACTACTAGACCCGAATATCGACGACGTGGACGTCTCGGTTTAGTTCTACGATAACTGGTCCTCTACCCCTTCGAAGTTTGTTTGCAGTATCATTTAACTTAATCTTCCACAGAGTAGACATAAAGGTCTAGTAGTTCCAATAGTCATGCTATAGTTTCCGAAAATTCGATCTAGTAATACCAGCTGAAATACTATGGCCTCCGGAAGCTCACATGTGCTGCGATACTGTGTCACGTATTGCGATGTTGTGAAATTCCGAACCTCCTGTCACTCCACTACAACGGAACGTTGTGCGGCTCCGACGCTAATGCTACTGCGCATCCACCTGCACGCAGTAGAGGTCCCCCGTAGTCTCACTAGGTTTCCGTGCCGCGGAATGTGCAGTTTTTCTGGACTCTCTGGACAGCGTAGTTACGCCACATTACTATTCTCAGTTTTCCTCCTCCGCATCCTGCCCCGGCGACCCAGGCTCCCTACCTCTGCGCTTCTGGAACTAGATACGGGGGTCCATCGGGGGCAGTAGCCTAGTAGACATTCCACCAGTACTGCACTTTTCGGAGTGCCGTTGAAAGCAGACTTCCGTCGCATTCCGAGAAGTGGAGTTTGTTTAGTATGAGAGCTCCTCATGTGGACGCTGGCTCCAAAAAAATCAATTGATTCTGAGCTGCAGGGTCCAGGGGGTGTCCGCATCCCCTGTTCGCAGTACATTTGCTAGTATAACGACAAGCTCATACTGTGGATTGTGCAGTACTCTGCAGTTTCACCTCTCACTTTACGTACCTCGTTGCTACATGATGATCTGCAGCCTGCCTCGCATGTAAACGCTTGTTTTTATCCCTCTAGAGTGTTGGTTTCATCCCAGCGGGCTGCGCGCGACTGCGTTGAAGACTACTACGTGCACAATACGCCACCCGCGGCTCCAGAAAACCGAGCATTTTGGTTTAAGCTTTTTATCTGTATTGGCTTACTCAGCATTATGCCGGCAGCTTATGCCAGGAGAGAAAACAAAACACATTGTACTAAGTTCTGCGGGATCAGCCTACCCGTAGTGAAACGCAAAAGGGGACTATGTAGTAACAAGCGTGGGAAGCGGCACTTTGTACGAGTGCTGGTCCTCGGCGTCAGTCTAGTCCATGTCGAAAATTAGACGTGTGACTGCATCTCGAGCGTCAAACGTAATGTTTCCATCCTCCGCGTTGCGTTTGATTTGTAGAACCTGCGGTGCGCATCGTCCCGGCACCGATCAATAATGCGCGCACGAATTCATACGTCTGGCAACGGATCGTTTCCCCCGAAGTGTTGCTAATTGCAGCGCAGAGCTGCGATGTACAGTCAAATTGGCATCCTTTCATACGAAACAATTTTCTTTGTACACTATACGGCCACCCACCCTTAGAAGCAAGTGGGTAGTACAGAGGCCAACACTTCACCCCACCCTTACCGTAGCCGTGCTTCCGTTGATCCGTGCGGAATGGGAGGCACACACTTCTTGTTCAGAACAGGTCTTACACGAATCGCACGAAGCGTGGAAACAAACCGAACTTCGAGTCGACGTCAGAGAAAGGTTGTAAACGTGTATTTTGTGGCGTTGACAAGTAAGTAAATTGTAAGATCGGTGGGGTGCCACTAGGCCCAGGGCTCAGATCTACACATCTGAACATACATGGGCAGATAAAGGTTGGTTTCCTGATCAAATATCGCACACCCACCTGGCCATGTGATTTAACATGTGTAGATCTCAGCCCCTGTCACTAGTGACACTCCTCTAGACTGAATTTGCGGTACTTCTGAAACACTTTTTTTCTGCTACAGCGGCGACAGAATCGCTCACTTTCCTGGGCGATCTTTCTTGGGGCTAAACCGAAGTCTTTCTCAGTGGCTATAGTGTGGCCTACTCTACGAAACAGGTTCTCGAGCTGGCAAGTATTGTCTAAGTTTGTTTTACGTCACGCTATTCGTCCTCTTCTTCGTATAGCTACCTAATCTTCTTCACTACCTGTCGGAACGGCAATCAAATCCGCGAGGTCATGGGAGTCCAAACCATCATCTCTAGGATTGACGTCCTCTGCCCTACTACTCCCGTCTGCGTCCGCGTCTGCAAACCCAACCACGTCCGCGGCGTCCCCACTGTCCGACTCCTCACCTTATTCATTATTCCTACGATTAACACGGGCTATCTCACTGGCCGGAAACTGCGGTAGCCCTCTCAGTGCGTAGAACACCTAGTCCGGTGTACCTTTCCTTTCCAGCATAGAGTACACATTGTACCGTTCCGTCAACTCACGCGCATAACGGTCCTCATATCCAGCCCCGGAGTGCGGGAGGTGCCCATGCCCGAAAAACATAGAGTTCGGCGGCATAATGATCTTCTTTATCTTGAACAGCGCTTCCGTTGCCACTTGCTCGCTCTCCTCCCCGTATGCAAAGGCGTGTGAGTAGGCACACATCCACAACGGGAAGCCCGCTGCCCCGCTCACAATTGCGAAAAAGCCCAGCGTCTCTGCTTTCAATGACTTATCATAGTCATTGTGCGGCGCTTGCTGCGGTAAGTCCACCTCAGTAACCAAAAACCGACCCTCCGTCTTAGGTATGAGCAGCTTCCTTCCGGATGTCTTCCTCAGGCCGACGTAGGCAGCAAGCTGACCCACCCACGCACCCGGCTGCGCACGCCTTCGCGAAGCCCACACCCAATCCTTCCTCGATTCGCAGGCTTCCATCACCAGGCTCCGTGTAGTGGAGTACCGGATGATTTCCAGCTTCCGGGTTACTGCGTCCCCCTCGTTCACAGTCAGGTTTCACCAGGTCTCAGTCGTCCGCTGTCCCAGTTCGTTCTGCCCGTTGGATGTGCTCGAAATGAACGAAAACAACTTTTCAACGGGCGTAAGCTTCCACTTGGGCGTCAATATGAGGTGCTCGAGGCTTCCTCACGGAATACCGTTGGAGTCAGCAAAGTTCTCCGGGCACGTGTAGCCGAGGTACTGATGCTCACCTTTTCGCTTCTCAAAGGAGGTGTATCTTCTGCCATAATTCTCACAACTGTCTACTACGTACCTCGAGAAGTGTGTCTGAGGCCGGTTGGGCTCCCAGATGTGCGGACCCACACCGATACCCTCGAGGTCGGTAAAGTACACGTCGCTCGCCATGAAGAACTGAAGCCGACGCATGGCTACGACGTCCTTGATGTAGAGGTACAAGTGCGCCCTGTGCTCAACGGGTATGTGGATGGAAAGCAGCAAGAGCATGGGGTGCGGGACTTTCGCCATCCACACCCGCAACTCCTCTTCTCCGTGATCAGGCGGACCGACGTATGTCAGATTTTTCCAAGTGTCGGGTGTTTTTTCAAATACTCCGGTCCGGTATACAGTGCCGACCGGCAGCTGGTTCGGGGACTCGTCGCCGAACATCTGCGGGGAACCTTCACGTTGGCCTGGGACCTCCTGAGCCGCTTTGCTCTTCTGAGCGACCCCTTGTCTTGTCTGCTCCACTGCCCATCTCACTCCACCAGACTTCCGCGGCTGCACAACCTCCACATGTCGAGACGTTGACCGTGAGGGTGTTGCAGCCGTTGTCTTTCTGGCAAGCGCTTTTGTGGCGCGCAGCACCCCCGCGGCCTTCCCCGCACGGACTACGGAATGGTGTGCATTCGCATGGGATGCAAGAGCACGCCGGGCAGAGCGGCGTGCAGAAGGCGCAGCAGGTGGGATTGTCACGCGAGCCGGGGCGGTGTGCTTGCTGGGCCTGGGAGGAAAGTGCTCAATTTCCTTGTTCGCGAACCGCGTAACGCCGGACTTCTCGCGCTGTGCAAAATCTTCTCCAGAGTCGTTTTCTTTCTTGGAGAAGCGCTGCATTTGCTTCAGATACAGCTCTTTGACGGAAACTCAGAGGAGTTTCGATTGAGCAATCTCGGTGCGTAGAAATTCGTCACGACTAAGGCTCTGCCCCTTACCATACTTCTCAAACAAGTCGAGGCAGACTTGGAAAGGTTGGCGCGCGCACGTGTAGAGCGCTTCATATTCAAACTTTCCGCAGCGGTCCGTGTCGTTGAAGAACCGCGAGGCGGAAGTCACGAACAGAGCTACGAGTTGAGGGCTCTCGGACCAAAGATGCTGGTCGTCAAGGTGAGGTATGCCGAGCTTCTTGGAGGTCAAAGTGTCGAAGGTTCGGTCGCTCAACACTTTCAAGAGGCCCGAGTTTCGGAGGAAAATCTTGCCGACGCGTACGTAGCGGCGGTAGACAGACACGCCGGTTACTCTTAGCATAATGGTTATGGTTATTGGTTCCTCAGTTCCCTTCCGACTCAACGGCCGTGGGTTCATGTCGCTCTCGATAGGGAGAGCCTGCATGAAGTCGGTGCCCCTCATGAGGTAGTGGAAAACGACTTGTCGATGCGGAACAGTCTGGCGGATGTGTTCTGCTAGGACGCGTACGACATGATTTCTGTACCCGTCATGTCTCGTCCATCCTTTCGGCAGATAAGGCGCCCGCGGAGGCGCTCGCCAGACCATTCCGTGCCTTCTTTTCTATTTTCAGGCCAAGGACAGCTTGGCGGCGATGAAGGCCGTCCACCATGGCACACTTCACACCTTCGCGCCACACCGTGCCGTCCTTTATGGCCTCATCAGCGATATCTGGGTAGCGAGAGATTGTCGCTATGTTGCACCGTGACCGACATGACGCCAAGGTCATACTTGTAGCCGCGCTTACCATGCTGGCCCGGAGGCCGTCGATGGTGGCGTCCGTGCTTTTGCGAAGAATTTACTGCGGCTGCATGGTGTACACAATATATATGTAGACCTTGGTGGACTCGTAGTCGGCCTTTCAGAAAGTCCAGCAAGACACGAGCTGCTCCTTCACCTCCACGGAAACCATACTGGAGTCCTCACCGTTCGAGGCCTCCGGTGGTAGGGAGCGGCGGGACGAAGGGCGCGCCTGTCCTGCGGCGTCGCGGTGCAGGCGTTTGCGTGATGGAGACTCCGATGGAGAGGGCTGCACGCCGGCTTCGGCCAGGAACTCCTCCCCCGTCACCACCGGCTGCAATTCCAGCTCCGATTGTACACCCAGCTGCGGATCCGTGGCGAATGTGAGCGAGTCGCGGGTGGAGGTCGGGATGGGAAGTTCGTCGGTTATTTCGAAAGGGCACCACTTGCGAGAAACGATCACCAAGAGGAATGAAGGAAGAGCGACTTTATAATGAGAAGGCAGGGAGGATGAGAAAGGATCTGTGTGCGGGTGAGGGTGGATGGGTGACGGTAGAAAATGGAAAGGCTGAGAGAGGAAAGTGGTAGCGCAGCAGGGGTAGAGCGACGAGGGCCACCGGCGGTTCAACGGGCGTGGTTAGCGGCAGTTATTGTCGCCCACCAAAAGAAACAATTCTCAGCAGGCCGCAATAGCCGGATCTCACATTTGAAAAGCATACGAATTTCCCGGACGGAGGGTGTGTCAATACGAACAGGGGTTGAGATCCTCGCATGTGAAAATACGTGGCCAGATGGATGTTGATATCCAACTTAAGTTTCGCACATACATCTGCTCTTGTGCTCTCAAATGTGGAGGTCTCAGCCCCTATCGCTAGAGACGCCCGTGTAGTCAAAATTTTCATTTCTTCTGAAACCTCCTTTTGCTGCTCGTGGGGTCCCAAAATCGCCCACTATTCTGGTCGACTTTTCTTGCAGCTGAGGCCAAGTATTTCTCAGCTGGTGAAGCATGCCCTGCTCGCCTGGAACTTGCATCGAAACTGGCATGTAGTGTTTTAGTTTGTTCATCTCCACGCTATTTCGGAAGACCTTACGACGTACTTAGAAGCTAAACGTATCCCTGTAGTTTGTGAAAAGCTCCTCGCCCTACAGAGTCTCACGCGTCGCACGTATCGTAACTGGATTCAGGGAATGTTTAGCTTCCTCCGACAATTCCCCTCGGTCTTTCTAACACTCAACGTTTGTGTCTCGCGCTCTATGAGCACCTCTATTTCGCTCCTCCTCATCCCCAGGCAAGTACTAAGCGTCATTCAGAAACTAGCCCACATAAAACGGTGCCTGTACAATGTACAACCTACGCCCTGCACCTTCACGGGACTCCGCCCGTCTTTCCCCGAGAAGAGCTACCCGGTCGAGACGTTCTTTGTCTACCCCGAGAATTCTACCTCCGTAGATCTCGTCTTCTCCACAACGCGCTCAAGCTAGTCTGCGTACAGGAGCGTTCCTATAGATGGGGAGGATCGCCTCCCCCTTCACGAAGACCCGGTCCGCAAACGCCCCGAGTCCCGCACCTCCGAGCTTCACCGTCGACGGACGCACGACCACACATCTCGCCATCGCTTCCACCGCCCGCAATATTAGCGGTTTTTGCATGTCCAGGAGGGCGTGGTACTTCGATGGGGAGTTTTCTACATACGCCTGTAAATAGCACATGGCAAGTACGGAATCCCCCTCGCAGTTCGTAATGAACCAGTCTATGCATTCCGGGAGACATCGGTACCGGGTACACTCGGCATGAGCATTCGCAGGGTTGCTCCTCCTCCTGGTAGATACGTTCCGTTTCACGCGGGGCAAGAACCTTGTGGTAAGCTGCACAAACCACGGAGAGCCACCAATGTTGCACGTGGTGCTCACAACTCTTTTGTAAAACGCCTTAACCGAGCTTGGTAGAGCTTGCCTGACGCAGTTGTCATCCTTGTTGCACCCCACAAGAGGGCGATGTCACGGAAGCCCTAGGCCTGCTTTTGCAGTCGCCCAAGTATGACTGAACAGGTCCACCACAAGATCCCCCGGTGTCGAATACTGCAACAACAGCTCGCTTATGTGCTTGATGCTCTTGTGCTCGGGTCGAAGCATGTTCATGCGAAACCATTCGTCAGCTCTCGTCACGAGCTCTCCGGGCTCCAACCGCTGGATTCCGTCCATACAGCTCATCCATCCTTCATGCGAGAACCGCACATACCCATTGCTTTCGAAGAATACCCTGGCGAACTGCACTGCAAGCGGCACATTTCTCCGCCAGAAGTGAACAGGCCAATGCGCGACTCAGGCGTTTCCACGACCTTTTATACCCGCTTTTTGCGTGTAATGACCTCGAGCTCGGACGTGGACCATCAGCTCGTCCCCCACGGTAAACAAGAGGTCCTTCTGCCCCCTCCACCTCGACGCATTAGCCACCTCACTCACCTCGTTGTACAACTCTCTGCTGCGAGGCTTCAGGCACGAATGTCACATGCGAAATTGTAGACCACTACGGAAAATGATTCGATGGGCGGTTTTGGCAACCAGTGCGTTGAATACTGCGATGGAGGCGTCCATGTCCTTGTATGAGAAGGCCTCGTAGGGAGAGTCGTCCGCATCCCGCTCGCTTCTGATGTTGAACGGAGGGTCCGTCCACAGCGGCCGAACCTTACCGTTCATGCACTCACCCAAGTCGTGAGCGGGATGATTGAGGAGGGCGTGGAAAGTGCAGCTGTGGACAAGGCAGTCCGACTCCATCACCCCGAGCAAGTCCGAGAGAAGGTCGGTCGATGGATTCTCCTTGGGGAGCGACTTTTCCCACTCCTCTTCCGGCGGTGGAGACGTGCTAAAGCGTGTGGCTGGTTCTGGTGCTTCATCAAGGGGGTCGCTCGGCTCCGGCACTAATGGGTCGCGAGTGGACCGGAAAGCCTCAGTACCTTACCCCATACGACTGCGTGCCACAAAATCCCCCATTTCGTTGTCGCTATCCCGCAGTTCCAGCTCTATCTCCTCTTTCAGCCGCGAAGACAAAGAACAAGGAGGCTGCGCGATTAGTCACACACTGGGCGTGGTGCTCGACAATTTCACCCACCGACGACGACGCGGCCTTGTGTCTTTCGAATTGGCATCGTACAGCTCTGGGTCCACCCCGATAACCTCTGAACAGGCATCATCATCTTCAGGTGCCTCACGCTGAAGCCCCAATGCATCCCGAGTATCCCTGCTCAAGTCGTCAAAGACCCTTCGCAAGTGGTCATCGCGCGTCTCAAAGCGGTCCAGATACGGCCGGTTGCTGCGGTGCTCGACATCGAATAGGGTTTCGTTTGTAACGATGGCTTGCAAGCTCGATAGGAACATACTGGTAACTTCCTGCATTTGCGCATCCTTGTTAGGATTTCGGCCCCAGGCTACAGTACTGCTCGTACTCCCCTCTACACTAGGTACCCCATGTCCTTGTGGCGTAGTCTCCTGCGTGACTGGTGCAAGGCCATTAGCGCGTGACCCCTCAGCCAAAAAGTGCTGCACACGCGGAAGAAACAGAATGTAGGGACCGACTAACGAATCGCACGCCAAAACTCCCACTGCATTCGCCAGCTTCGTCCGCGCCCGACGTAGCAGCTGCACAGCAAACGCGAGACTATTTCCAGTCTGGTTTATATTCTTCAAAGCGAGTACATGTTTGCTACCGGGCCTCGAGTGGCATACGTTGATCGCGTGAAAGAACATGAGAACCTCGGAGGTTCTGGGGCGGCCACCAGAAAAGGTTCCCGGCAAACCTAATTCCCGAACCCTGCTCACCTTAGAGGGACCGACCTTGGTGCCAGCAATGAGGGACACAACATAGTTCTTCTGACTAAGGCCCACATCCGCGATGTCCCTAATGCTCTTGTCTTTTCTGGTCAGCAACACGATTGAAAGCACTGCGCGCACTATCTGTTTCATCTGCTCGCTGCCCAGCTCGCGAGAAACCGGGTGGTCCCTCTCGATAGAAGTGCGGAAGTCGCCGCCAGCCTAGCGCGGATTCCTCTTCACGACAAGAGTTTCCTCGATCGCCATAGTGGCCTAGTCGTCTGCTGCGATTCCAAAGTGCAGGACGGCCGACATGTGGAACTGCGTGATGTCAAACTTCGCGTTCACCTCGGAAGAGGAGAGAGCGGCAATGAAAGCATGGAAGCACACGCCGGCTGTCCCGGGCCGGCTGAGTTCAGACTGCGCCATGGTCACAGAGCGGTGAGGAATGGAAGAGGGAGAGAAGCCCAGGAATGATGGGGATGCGAGGAGGGAGAAGCAGAGCGTCGCAAGCGAAGCAGGAAAAACCACGTGGATAGAAGAACAGGCAGGAGATACGAAGACGAAGCAAGGAAAGCAGGGAGGAATGCGTAGATATATCGCTATCGCGAGGAAGTCAGGTCTCGTGCTATTGGAGGAGATGTGTGCCATTTGTATGGCGGACAGGAAGGACAGCGGCCAAGAACACGGCCGATTAACACACGCTCACGTTTATGTTCCACAACAGCAGTTACGAATAGAGGCGCCCCCTTCTCGAAGCTTAGAAAGACGAATAAATTATTTGGGGGGCGGGGAGGT
>JAUKWC010033790.1:0-17297 GCA_032356245.1 Endocladia muricata | reverse complement strand
TCCCCCTCCCCTCCGCGTTCCAGCGCCGCTCCCCATCCCCCTCCACCCCTCTGAAGCAACGGCAAGTAAGCCGGCAGCACCGCCTCCACCACCTCGGTCATAAATCCAAACGCCGTCATCCGGTCCACGCCACCCCCCCCTCCAAATCCCCCCACCGCTCCCCCTTTATAGCACTCATCCAGAAACCTCCGACTCGCCGTATACGGCGCCTGCCGATGCCGCTCTCTCACGCCCTCCCATGTCTTCAAAAACGGGCTGACCACCCCCCCCCACCCCTCCGGCCCCACGCCCCTCCCACAGCTGATGTCGCCCCCCCCTGCAAACCACCACGCCACCCCCCCGCCGCCAATCTGAAAATAATGCGCATCCGCCCTCAACTCCGGCAATTCCGGGTCCCTCGGCGCCAGCTTCACCCCTACTCCCACACCCTCCTTCACATACTCCCACCCAGCCCCTCTGCCTTCCCCCCCCGCACGCACAAGTCCGCCTGCCGCGCGACGCCAGCGGGGGGAAGTGGGGGGGGGTGGAGAACGCCAGACGGAGACGACGGCAGTGTGAAAGAAGCGGCCGCCGTGCATGACGCGGTGGGGATGAGGAATTGGGCGGGGGGGAGGATAGAGATGGGGCGGGGGGGTGAAGGTGCCTAGGCCGTCCGTGGTGGAGATGAGGGTGCAGAGTGTGTCTTGTGCACGCCAGCAGAAGGACTCAAAGTTGGCGAGAGTGTCAAGGCTCATGGGTGAGTGGGGGGGAAGGCTGGCATGGGGGCGGTTGTGGTTGTGGCTATGGCTGTGGCGGTGGCTGTGGCGGTGGTGGTGGCGGTGGCAATGATGATGGCGGTGGCGATGACATTGCAGGGGGGTGTTAAGGAGGAAGGCGGGCATAGCTGAGAGGTGAGAGGGAGTAACTTTCTAGTCGAGGAGGAAGCGGGAGAAGCAATGCGGAGGAGAAGGGGTGGAAGGATAGCAGTTACGATACTAGGTGGAGGGAGGACAAACAGAGCAGAAGGAGGCGGACAAACAGAGCAGAAGGAGGCGGACAAACAGAGCAGAAGGAGGCGGACAAACGAGTTCAGGCGTAGAAAGAATGAATACACTAGTCTGTACGGTGTGTGTGTAAAAGACTGCTAGACTGTACAGAGCATGTGGGAAAGAAGGCATTCACAAAATGACCGCAATTGGTTGCATCTCGTTGCAGCTCGTAGCAGATGATGGGGGTAAGCACCGGTTGATTGCCCAATGCTTTTGCAGTATTCATTTGCTCCTTACCTTTCCTGTCCTTGCACTCGCACCGCTCCCCCACTTGTCTTCGTATAAATTCCCTCTACCAACCTCGATCAGTCGACACATCTACCTCATCCTATAGGTAGAAAGCAACCGCCCTTTGTTCGGCACAGTCTCCACCGAGTTGTCGCACCCAAACCCTTCCCCAAGCCAGATCCCTTCCAGCACCCTCCTTTCAATCCTCCCTCCCCGCAACGTTCCAACCACCGAAAAAAACACCACATCAACGCGCCTTCCCCCACGAGTTTGGTGCCGAAATGCAGTCCGCGATAGCCACGTTTATCTCCTCCAGAATCGCACTCCCCTCCTCATTAAATATCTTTCCTCCCCGGCTCAGCTCCAGGATCCGTTCAAGCTGCGCCGTTCCATTGAGTCGTTTGTCCTCCCCAAGCATATCCACCACGTGCTCCAAAATTGTAGGCCTTCCCGACCGCACGGCCAGTTGCAGCAGCATGCTATACGTAATTCGGCTCGCCGTAATTCCGCGTTCACGCATCTTCCTCAGAATCTCCAGCGCCCTCCCAAACTCCCCACGCCGCCCGGCCCCGTGAATTAATGTCGAAAACGTATACACGTTGGGTCGGATCCCATGTCGCTCCATGTCGTCCAACACACGCAATGCTCCAGTCAAGTCGCCGGCACGTGTGAACGCGGAGATCACGCTCGTGTACGTCACCAAGTTTGGTGGCACCCCTTCGCGATCCATTTCGGTAAGCACGTCATGAATCTCGCTAAACCTTGCCCCGCGCCCGAGAGCGTCGATCACGGTCGAATATGTGATCACATCCGGTTTACAGTCCTTACTTTCCCGCATCACTCGCAGTACTTTGAGTGCAGACTCTCCAGTTGTGCCTTCTGAGGTGCTTCTGCACGCCGTGAGAAGCGCATTGAATGTAATAACGCTCGGCTTGATGCCACTAGTAATCATGTGTTCATGGATTTGGAACGCCCGATCGATCATGTTTGCGCGTCCGCATAATGTGATCAGCGTTGTGAAGCACTCACAGTTGGGCTTCAGACTTCGCGACATCATTTCTTCATAAACCTTGAACGTTTCTTCAGTCAGCTGTGCTCGAGATGCCACGGCCATCAAGGCATTGTAGGTAACCTCATTACATCTCAACCCGCGTTCTTCCACATGCTTTTTGATCAAAACTGCTCGCTCGTAATCCGGCTGATCTAAACCAGCGAGTCCTGAGATCAGCGTGTTGTATGTAACCAAGTCCGGCTTCACACCGCTACGTTTGAAACTCTCCCCATCCGATTCAGTGGTCTGTTCTAATCTCAGTCGTCTAGAGGTAGAAGAAGAGCTATCGTTGCTTTCTATTGCGGTATCTCCGGCAAGACTCGCATGCTTTACACCAGGGCTTACTAGACTTGATCCATGGCAGTTGCCGTGTCCTGCACCTTGGCGAGCAAAAGTAAGGGCCTTAATTAGATTTGATGCAGTTGAGAGGGTGCTGTCCCCGTACACATTATCCGATGAAGATCCCTTTTCGTCGTCGGAAGATACGCTGCTTGGGATGTCAGTCACAAGTGGAATATTGATGTTGCCGGATTCTTCCGCCTCGACTTCCATTTGAGCCACTAAGGCGAAAGCGTCTTCGAGCATTTTGCTTCTCCGCAAGCCGTTAACCACAGAGTTGTACGAGTAAACATCGGGCTGAATACCCCATTCCCTCATCCGGTACAAAATCCCCAGCGCAATATCAAGATCTCCGCTCCGCACGCAGCATGAGATCAGTACATTGAAACTCACCACGTCTGGCTGAACATTGTTCTCAGCCATCTCGCGCAAGGTTTCAAATGCATCCGCCATGCGATACGCTTTCGCGCACGCGCTCAAAAACGCGTTGTACGAATATCTATTGAGATAGTACTCGCTGCTTGCACAACCCATTCCGACGTGCATCGCCTCGTCGACCATGCCAACTCGACTGAGCAATACGTACAGGAAATTGTATGCCCGCGGTCCCATCAGCGCCCCTTCTTGACCAGCGTCGACTATAGTCAGATACTCATCAAACCCCCGCGACGCAGCCGCACGTGTTCCTGTTTTCATAATCGCGAAGAAAAAATCTGTGTAGATCCGTGCTGTAAATCGCCCCTTGAGCCCACCAGATTTTTCGGCAGTCTCGAAGACCTCAACCACACTCGCCCATTCTTCTGCATGCACCAGCGCCGTAACGGCACGCTGAATGGAGCCATATGACAAAGTCTTCAAATCACGTCTAATGATCTGTGGCAAAACGGCTAGGGCGCGAGCCCCAATCGCAACATCCACTCCATGAACCGAGCCACGCGCGGGCCGTGGTCCTTTCAATTCTTGGTTCGGATCGCTTTCTGACAAATTTCCCTTCGCCGTAGTACGGACGCGCTTCCGTACTGAGTTTGTGCGCACGGAGATCGCTTCCTCACGGGGCTGTGCTTGAGAGTGCGACAGAGCGCCACAGATAGGCCGTCGCCAACGTGGGCAAGGCGCGGCTGCGACAAAAACCAATGGGCGTCTATAAGGCCCCATCGTGGAATGCAACACTGAGTTGAGCACAGCACTGTGGAGGCTTTCAGAGAAAAAGGGAGGAGACAAAAGAGCAAATCCACAGTTTACCACAGTTTGGCAAGGCATACCTACGATTCCTCCAACAAACCGAATCAACCCGTGGCTCTAGAGAAGGGAGCGTACCAAGACCTAGCCAAGATGGTAAGAATGTTGCGCCACTGGTGAACAAAATTAGAGTTCTGGAAATTTTCAAGCAAATTTCAGGTCTTCAACGGGGTAGAGTTGAGATTAAAAAAATTCAAAACAGAGAGTACCGCTGGCGACAAAGTAGCGTAGGCGTCTCGTATCTGTTTGATCTCTTCGACAAACTTGCAGAGAAGGTGACGAAGGACTGCATCCGTCTTAATACGAATCCAACATATTCACCAACCAAGGATACTGTGGGATTTTCTGATTCTCCAGGTAAGTCTCATAGTAAAAGTTCCTCAGGCGAGAAGTACCGCATTCCCCATCACGTGGACAATTGTACAAACCGACAGTCGAAACACAGACATTCTCCTCTTTCATGTAAAATAGAGTTGGCACTAATGCGATTGCACAGACATCCAAATATGAGAATGGAAATGGTCAAGGGATTTAGAAGGGTGTGGTTTCAGCTTGAAGATAAGACTATTGTAGATGCGAGCGCATTGATTTGTCTTAGACGTTTACACTTTCTACCAGACGTATACGAATGCTTCGAGGACTCGTTTTAGTCGAATATACCGTTGGCAAAACAAACTTAGCTTTCATGTTTCATCCAAGAACAGTGTTTGCAGTAGTCTCCACATTAAAATATATCAATAACCAACACGTTCATGCTGGAGCTGGCCTTATAACTGGTTTTCGTGAGAATACCATTCTCTCGTTGACAGCAAAACTTGTCACCATCACCACAGTTAGGAATCGCGCTGTCGGAACCTGTGCCTCGCTCATTCAAAATTGACTAACCTGCAAGCTCGCTGTTACCGATTCTCAGTGACTACAAACACGCTAGTCAGAAATGCATTATGTATACAAACAATGATTGCATTAACGAATTCCAATGTGGCTCACTGAACATCCAAACGTACTCATCTGAGAAAACAGAATACTCTAATAGAACCTAAGAGGTAGGGTTGTGTGCTACTCCACTCAGCATGCTTAAACTCATCTGATCGATGCCTCATGGAACAAGCACTGTGTGTTATGGAGAGGGTAGCATTCTATCTGATAGTCAGGCAAGTTCCGTGACTACCTCATGTCTCGGATGCTTCACTATGAAGAGTGTAGGCTCCGAAACTGCAATGAGACAGACACAAAGAATTTCACGGCAGTAGGTCATATCCGAACCGGAATAAGATGCTTTATATGTAGTTCCGAGCCACAAACCTCTTCTGTGCACACGTGAGAGTCGCCAATCGCGCTCTTCTATCCTTCTCACAAAGTTAGGGCGAACATGTGAAATTGTGCTAAAGGGATTTTCGAGCAAAAACCAAGGCCTACTAAACTTTATCATAAATGTGAAATGCGGAATAACTTGAGCTTAGCGTAGTGCGAGCTGTAGACACAGTTTTCACAGATCGCGTCCTGTGGTCATTTCTGACTGATAGTATACGACATGTTGGTCGCGATAGAAAACAAGCTATTTCCTGACATTAATGAGTTTTCCTTGGGCAAGGCGATAGCGAGTGATAACAAAACACGGATGATATCCTTCAAATCCCTGTGATGCTATGTAACACAAGCAACATATGTGATCCATGACCTGGATTGGTCAAGTCGAAATGTAATTATATTTTCTCCATTTGATGGCATAGTTCTGTACAACAACAGGCCGAAGTTGAATGCTGTTGTTGTTGTGGCCGATGATGAGCATTTCCCACTACAATTCAGAGCTGCTCTTCGACTTCGAAGCGTGAGGAAGATGCTTGCACTTCTTGTCTACTCCTGAAAGATTACGAGGTTCCACAGTGACAAGGTCTGATTACTTTTCGATAGCGCAAGTTTGTTCATGCTTTCAAAACTCCAACGGCCTACGATAGTGCGATGTCCCCGCAACATCTTACTCATCGGCGGACTAAAATTGGAATGCTGCGAAACCATACCCCACAAAAAATCAAGTGCAACGTTGTTAACGAGTCATCCGGAATGTACAACTTCAAAACTTCTGTGGTCTTGCATACTCAAAATGGGTTTATTACTGAACAGACTCTAATCGCCAAGTTTAGGGACTAATCTACGTACATGTAACCTTAACGTAGCTCACTAGGAAAAAAACACTTTCTAGTTGACCCAAGTCGAGTGTCTCTGTTTCGCTGGACCTAGTTATGCTCATGGAAAGCAACTGATTGACTGCAAACCACGAGATGCCGTGTCGGTAATTGCAAACTGTTGTCACACGCTTGCGTGTTGCTTATGCTGTCGGCATATGCACCTGAGTATCATTCCCAGAACAGGGCGTGGTATTTTAGAAACGGTCATGTGACTCTCAATGTGCACACTTCTTACAGACCCTCATGCGGACCATGTGCAAACTACTCGTGTTCTGTACAGTTGGTCCCTAAAGTTTGTCTGTGTAGAGTGCAGACACAGGTCTTGCGCAAAGAGGGTACACACGCAAGCAGATTGGCTGAAATCATCACCTGCAGAAATGGCATGACGGCCAGTCATACATTTAACGCTTCACAAAGAGCCTGTAAAATATATGTAGTCATGTATTTTTGTAGTATCCGTCTCGGTTAGCCTGAAAGTTGCACTACTGCATGTTTCAACACCATCCCTCACGGGAAGTTCTGTTTTGAAAATATCTGTTTCCCAGACCTGGAATTATTGATATGATGAAGTTGCTCGCCTCGTTAGGACTCATGATTCCGCCTGCGGAGAACGAATCAAGTAGAAGACCTTTAACCGAAAACAAGTTGTCGATGGTGAAATGACATTGTGGCGTCAAGAGGTTACGAGTATAATAGATTTCAACAATTTTCTAGCAACGGGATCAGCACATTCGAAGAAACTACAGGACTATGGTTAGAATGAAGTTTTCATTTTATTTCAGGTTACTTTTCTGCAAGGCAGCGTCGGTCTCGAGGGCGATCTAGGACTAAATCTGCAGGTGGTTTTCGAAGTCATCGAAGTAGGTACGGATGTGGTCGCCAATTGCTAAGGCGATTATGGACCCCATGGCATAACTCAAGCCGTGATAGATGCGTTTCTTGGTCATACACATACCGGGGGGACAGACGCCGCTAGGGACAACCATTGCGGCATGGTCATTCACGGGGCTTTACGTTTTAAGCGCAATACCTTCTTACAGTCGGAAGCATATGAAACAACGTGCCAGTCGACGCAGATCATAGCAGTGTGCTGCAATGGGTTCAGAGAGCACGAGGAAAGTTGGTGTGGAAATATTCGGCTTGGCTGCATGGGCCTGCTCGGCTGCATAACCTACTGTCTGAGTGGCTGTGTCTCGGATGACAATCTGAGAAGGAGACGCGGTAGTGGCATCGCATGCCCTCAGCTGCTTGGGACAATTCACTAGGCTCGGGTGGAGGGACCTGGACGAGGGTAACCACCGAGCAAAGATTTGTCATAGGGCCTCAAAGCAAAACATGAAACTGGCTGCCCATACCATCTGAACGAGGACGGGGCTGGAGCAGAAGTATCTATGTGTCTTTATGGAGACTATGGGTCAGTGTTTGGCGGCTTAGTGGCTTGCGAGCTTCCATTACCAGAGCCCAGACGGAGGTCCACAGTGCTGCCGAAGGTGACTTGCCCTTGGTACTTTCGACGTTAGAAGAGGGTCCACAATGCAGCCTTTGAGGAGACGTCCACGACTCAATTAGTTCCCACATGTTTTGACGACATATGTGCCAGTCATTTTAAGATACAGTAAATCCGCTGCGCGAAAAGGTAAGATATCCTCGACCCGCATAGAGTTTGCGTGTACTGTCGGTCTCCATGAAGCTCCGAATGTCTGAAAAAATAACGTCATAGAAATAAAACTAAAAATAAAACTTGGTAATTATAATTCTGCAGTATCAGGCCGAAGCTGTAATATAAACTGTACTAGACCGATCACTCAACACTACCGAAAACGTGTTCAAATTGAACCATGTGTGAACACAAACGATTTGCAATTATGAAGTTTATTGAATTGAAGTCCATCAGAACCCAGTTCTTGTACCAGCGGAAATATTAAACTAGATGTATGGCCTGAAACTGCCCTATTGTATGGCAGCTACAGTACCATCTGGCGTTCCCCCTCCACACGGAGCCAACCAGAACTCAGTGCTACGTCCAAGGCGAAATCTTCCCTCTAGGCATTGTCCACTTTTTCTTTTCTAGAAGGTTGGGTTTCAAAGCGTGCATAAAATATATACGCAACACTGCGCAAAGAGCTGCACTTCCTTCCCTTTAGAAGTAGAAGCAACTTCACATGCCGACGAATAGTGCCTACATATCTTGGCTACCAACAGCTTTCAGAGCCACTTCCAGAGCCACTTCCAGAGCGTGTGCTCAATTCTGATTTGCTCAAATGTGGAGAAGTATCATAACCAATAGTGTACGCTAGTTTCACTTCAACGTTGGACCACTGGGAACTGCCTTCCCTAGTTGGAGTGTTTTCTGGTCCCAGCCTGGTCTAGTGTACCTCACATGAATTGTAGAACGACGAGATCAGATGAGTGGAGTCGGGCAAACGTAGCGACAAGCGTTCCCAAACCATCTTCAGTTACCACATGTGAAAGAACCAATCGTATTGAGACCGTCACCGACTGTTCATGTTTACCTCGTCCTAAAGCGCAGCTGTTTAAAGAAAAACGGGCAGGAACTCGGCAAGGACTTGAAATCTTTTGTTCAGTTTCGAACGATGGCAGGTCTAGCTAGACCGCTGCAACCGCGAGGATTGGCCAATATCGTATTGAGACCGGTTTCCTGCAAATCATACGCAAGCGATACTGTGTTGTTACATTGTTGATCGAGGACAGTCTCAAAATTGCTGAGCCACAGATACCGTGGGCGTTTTAGGTTGTTGCTATGAAGAAAATTCACGGCTTCACTGTGCCTCTTTTCCAAAAAAAAACTGTAGGCTTTGAAGAAGCGGCACAACTATAATGAAAGCTGAACTTCTAGCATGCAAAGCTAGTTCTGATGCGACACATATTTGCTTTCTGTCCATCGTTTCCCTCTCCTATGTTTGACTTTTGCAGTCCGCTGTCTCGAATCGAATTCATCTTCGGCTATACTCAGCACCGACCATGGATAGTCTAGCCGATCACGATTTTCTTCCTATGTGGGGAGATTCAGCTTTAAACTCTCGCAAGTCCCCCCCTCCCGCGCGCGCTTTTTGCTTCATTAGTGACGTCTCGTAACACAAGCAGTCGCCGGAACGGTAGAGTATGGTGCGGAACCCAGGCATTCCTGCTCATACCTTCCCGAAAAGTGCTGTACGAGGTTTGAATAAAAGGCTGGCGTGGTGATCACCCTAATACATGAAAGCTGAACGTGTGGAATGAGCTCATGGGCATCAAAATACACTACCGCAGCTCATGTATCCTCACGCATCTGCATTTGTTGTACTGGTTCGGATTTCTTGTGAGGAGGTTTGCGCAACAAAACAGATTGGTGTAGAAATGATACCGGCGAATCTGTCTTTCCTTTATCGTCCGAAGTACCGCAGAAAGCGTAAACGTATACCTGCTTTTTGGGGTGAATGCTGTTGATATCCATCTCCTCATTTCCTTGATAGACGACATCGAAGGCATAATTTCATCGCAGGAAAGGATGAACTCGCACGCCTGGTTTTGTATAGGATTACGACAGGTTACATGTTTAGTAGCTGATTTTAATTCAGTATTCATTTCAAATTTAGTATTCAATTACTTGTTTTATGTTTTCTAGCATGCCCGTTCTGATCTACCAGAATCGTGTCAATACTACAATTGATGACAAAAAGGTAGTGAATCACCCAGTTCGCGCAGTCTCATGAATTTCGAGAATACAGTGCCAATCACAAAGACGGATTATGAATGTTTGCGTTAAAATTTGACATAAGGCTACTCGAGGTACGCACACATTTTCTGCTTACTCACCCGAGGGACCGTCGCGCACAAGAGAGCAGGAAGGTAGAGATGGTACGAAATAAGAACTGGAATGCACATTGTCTCCAGACTTGAATACCTGTTTTCGAAGTCACAACCTAATTTTATCTCTTAAGCGGTGTTTCCAGTCCAGCTCATGGCACAGGCTGAAGCTTAGAGGAGCTGACGCTTAGTTCTGATTATCAAGTACTGCGGCACCAGGTGGTGTAGGAGTGAGTACTTGCGGCGGAAAGTTCACCTCAGATTCACCAGTAAGGTTGTCGTCACGAATAAGCTAAACACTCACACTAAGGTAGGCTTTTCACACATGTCGTTGAGAAATTCATTTCGCGTAGCCTGCACTCGACTACTCAACTTTTATATTGCTTTGACTACATCACCACACTACGGGAGCATTTTCAACATTGTAGGATGAACGCCACCGCAACAACGTCACCGAGGAGAGGACATTATAACAAGATACCCTCTCCTGCAGTCAACTAACTTACGCGTCAATGCTTGTGAGGTATGAGCAATCCTCAAATAGATGATGGTTGGGGAAGAAACCGGACGAGAGTATCACTATCCCTTCACGTGAACATATATGCCCTGGAAGCTTGAAACAAACGGTGCGATCGCGTCATAGGACAAGCGGTGGAAGGATGATGCCCTCGGTACGAACTCGGAAACAAGTGCAAAAATGTGGGCGATCAACTTCATGTGGCGGAAAAAATGGTAGTGTTTTCATGGTAATCAGTGTAGAAAAGTACCGCCGAAGAAGCCATTTCCCCTTGTAACCTTATTACTCGGTGTAGTCAGTAAAAGAACGCCCCGGTTGTTTCATCAGGTGAAGGATGGCCTGGGGGCCATGACAAATCACCTGGTTACTGAATTGGTGCACTTCGACCAGAAATAGTCCCGAAATAGCGAAAATTCATCATTACTTTATCCATCCCAAGTGTTATCCACGTACCGAGGAAAAACAAACAAACATTATGTATAGTTCCATCTGAGAGCCTACCTGTGTTCCTAGCTGTCCAAATTCCACCGTTCAGCCATAGCGATCTGATCGTCGCAAACAGACGAAGAGAGGCATAGAAAACGCCGGGGGGATACACCATGAGAGTTGAGTCTCCACCAGTCATTCCGCCTCCGGGCCCAGCTCAGAATATAATCGTTGATCCGCACACCACAAACAAAGCGAGCCTTATGTGTACAGTACCTACACTGTTGCAGTCCATAGTACCCTGTGGGGGCAGACACGACACCACGACGCATCATACTCTTCACGAAATTGCGCGCAACGCGCGGTGCCATGCATGAGCTCTATAGGTCCGTTCGGGGCCGATTCTGAGTACATACTCCGGCCCTTCATTACAAAATACAAACTCGGAGTCGGCATGTACAGGGACAACTCCTGCACAGGCTGATACTCCCCAACTGGTTGATCAAGTCTGGGCGTAGAATTACCCTTTACACCGCAAACCTTAGCCGAGATTGTAATAGAAAATCCACCTTGGACGCAGTCGGTTTAAAATTTATCACCAGTCCTGATCCTGAAACGGCATGTCGCTGGCGAAAGTTTGCGTGTCGCCGCCGCGGCTCCTTTATCTTTCCACGGTGCTGGATGCGTGGGGTCCTGGCCCGATCAGTGCATTGCGAGATGGCCTAGTAGCTGGATATGTTTCAAAACGACTTTTTCAAGTACGAAGATATCTAGACCTGAGGTTGATTCCCTGCCCGAAGCTGTTCGTGCTCTTCACCAAGTCCATTTTCTGGGTCTTCTTATTGCGCGATTTCCTAGTTGCGTTTGGAGCGGACCTATTTCATTGCCCCGATGTGGAGCTGCAGTTCGTGTGGTATGAGAACCGGGCCTTCCCTTCAACTTTCCCTTCATGACAACGGCCAATCCACCTTCCATGTCTGTGCACAGGGCTTGTCTTCCGCAACTGCGCGTATTTTATTCGTTTGATTGTTTCATTCCACCCTCCAATCCTGAAAAGAACATCAATCTGCACGCTTCTCGCTTCTTGACCCTAATTTGTTCTAGCCCCAGGGCACTTTTCTTCACTCCTCTCTCCACTCTCATGCCCCACACCCTCTTGCGCCTCCTCGCGCGCTTATTGTGTCCTCAAGTAATCCTTGTTTTCAGGGTGGCCGTTCACGCCTTCGCCTTCCTTCACTTTCTTTCCTTGCTCCCCCTCTCCCCTCTCTCCTCTTCCCTCCACCTAACTGCATTCCTTCCCTCTATTTCGTGTGACTCTATTTTGTTGTTCTCGTGTCTAACATCTCTGTCCCATTGATTGCCACCTCATCTGCTCCGAAATTCCCATTCCCCAATCGTTGTTCATCTTCTTGCAACATGGCGGTTTTTTCGGGTATCTCAGATGCCGCAGTGTACGCCATGCTCAACGCAACATTGCAGCACCCAGGGTCCAGGCCATGTTCTGCGGAATCCGCTCTCTCGGAAGCTGAGCTTGTGCCTGGTTTTATACCAGCGCTCTTTCGCTTGGCCACTAGTCCTAATCCTCCCAATCCAAGCATCCCTCTTGTAGCTGCCGTCTACCTCAAAAACCTTGTTCGGCGGGAGTGGCATCAACCTGACGCCGTCCACTCTAAGAGTGCTCTTCCCGATCAAGACAGAGCTTATCTACGGGCCTCTATTGTGCCAGTTATGCCAGAAGTAGATACCAAAGTTCGTGCTCAGCTAATCGAAGCTTTGAAACGTATAATCTCTGCTGATTTTCCAGCGCGCTTTCCCCTACTTCTCCCGCTAATTCAGACTGCTCTACGGAGTGATGAGCTCCATGTTGTCGAGGCAGGACTCGTTGTCTTGCGCGCGTTGGCAAAAGTATATGAGTTTAAAGGAGCTACTCTGGCCTCGCGAGCACAAAGCTTATCTGAAGAATCATCAAATGGGGTTGATTGGAGCACAACGCCAGGAGGAAATGTTGGACCAGATTGGGAGTACTTGCATCGCCACCCCCGTGTCGCATTGAACTTTGTTGTCAGAGAAACATTCCCTAGGCTTTTGGAGATTATGAATGCTCTGAATGCAACAGTCGAAGCTGACAAAGAGCGTCATCGTGTGGCCCCTATTTCTGGGTCGACGAAACAGTCATCTTGGGCTCCGGAAACGGTGTTGACAGGGGACAAACCTCACGAGTTGCAGCGCACAATTTGTAAGATCTTCTGGAGTTTTACGCAGTATGACCTCCCGGAGTACCTCGTCTACGACTTGTCGGGTGCTTTTTCGCAATGGATGAACACGTTCCTTGGCGCGCTGCAAACCCCAGTACCTAGAGTTGCTGCGGACGGTTTATTACCTTCTAATGATCAGCTACGGCGGATGCCGCAGTGGAAGGTCAAACAATGGATTGGTCACATTGTCTACCGTCTCTTACAGCGGTACAGCAATCCATCATGTCTGAATCCGTCTTTGTTGCGACATTTCGATATCAAGACACTGACGGCTTTCGGCGACTTCTTTCGTCGCACGTTTGCAGCAGCTTTCACGTCCGCTATGCTCGACATTTTGTTTTTGGACCAGAGATACATATCCCCTCGCGTTGCAAATCTTGCGTTATTGTATCTTGAGTCTGCAGTTTCGCCAAGCATCACGTACAGGGTCATGAAACCAAGACTAGACCATCTGATCAGTAAGGTTATCTTTCCGTACCTATGTATAAGCGACTTTGATTTGTCGCTTTGGACTGATGATCCAATCGAGTACGTCAGGAAAGCCTACGATGTGCTCGAGGACTTCAACACGCCTCGAGCTGCAGCCTGTACCCTCCTTCTGAATCTAGCGAAACTTCGAAGTTCTGCTGTTGTGTCTCCTCTCTTGAACTTCCTAGTAGATATTTTGGATTGTTACGCTGATGAGTATCAGTCGCTGCTGCGATCCTTTGAGAGTGGCATAGAGCCAAATCCAGACAAGCTTGGGAGAGTTCAACTCTTAGCTCGTCAGAAGGATGGGGCACTGTTAGCGATTGGAACTATTCGAGAGACGTTGCTATCAAACCCCCAAAACAGCAACTATTTGGAAGCGGTGCTCAATATGCATGTCATCAGTGAGTTTCAGTCGAAATTCCCTTTCCTCCGAGCTAGGGCCTGCTGGCTGTACGGACAGGTGATCGCTTCGGAGAGCGTCTCTACCGACGTTGTTCTTTTAGGGCTTGCTGGTGTGCAAAAATGCCTATCAGATGAAGAGTTTCCGGTTCGTGTCCGAGCAGCTGTGGATATTCGTCACTTTATGCACAACTATGTTGCAGCCGAGCAAATTGCGCCGAAGATATTAGATCTGCTTGCTCTCTTGTTTACGTTGCTGGATGATATCGACAGTACAGATATCGTCGCAACCATTGACCAGGTGGTCGTAGGCTTTTCGGACCGCATTGCGCCTTTTGCAGGACCGCTTTGTGCGCGACTAGTCGACACTTTCTCCCGTGCGGCATCGGCAGGAGAGGGGGATGATGAGGCAGGTTTTGCTGCTGCACAGTGCATCCAGGCTCTTGAATCCATTGTGACAGCAGTAGCGCTATCTTCTGTTTCCAACAAGATCGTCCTACTTGCTGAGATTGAGCGTACTGTTGCGGAGATTTTCGATCACATGTTTGAGGAAAACCGGATCGAGTATTTTGAGGACGCTTTGGAACTGCTGGCGATATTTGTGCATCATAGCGCTAACGAAAGAGGAGCCCATGTAAGGATGTGCGTTGATTTGGGTGTGGAACCTCATCAGGCATCTCTAGGTTTAGCGAAGAATCGGAGTGAGAGTCCTGCGTTGCAAATTTCGCTTGATGGCAAAGATTTAAGGTTGGCAATGGAGGCCGATACAGCCGCCGGCAGAGGTGTCATCTCGCCGTATTTGTGGTCATTATTTCCGAGAGCTCTCGACGCATTTCATGATTGGGCGTTCGATTATTCGTTCCATTACGTCCACCTCGTGGAAGCATATCTCTCCAGAGCTACGCGGGTGTTCATGCTCAACCAAGCCGGGAGCGCCTCATCCATGCAACTACTTTTAGGGATGATTGGTCGCCTATGGGACGACTCCTGTCTAGAGGAGGAGGATTTTGCGACGCAGGGGGGTCGTCTATGTGGACTACTGTTGCAACATGGCCGGCACGTCAACGGCATATCAGTAGAACATGAGTCTGGTATATTAACTCAGCTGGCGGTGCTGAGGTTACGCGCGAGCTCGGAGTCTCTTACAGCTGTCACCGCTCTACTAAGATCGTTGGCGCATTTAATTTTTGTCTCGCCGGGGACTGCCCTAGAAGTAATCGACAAGTCTCTTGGCTACACCCGTGAGATTTTTGACTTGTGGATGTCCCTGGTACAGGATGGAAAGCTTGGAAGTAGATACGATAGAAAATGTAGTGCGATCGCGCTGACAACAATTTTGAGTTCTGACTGGGCTGTTCTCCCTAGTGTATTACGACAAGCCGTTCCACGGTTGTTGTTGGCTGTAGTGAAACTTTTGGATTCGCTCGAGCACGGGGCTGGTAGCCGAAAGAGTTCCCGCAATGAGGACAAGGGAGACGAATATGCAAACGGACAGAACAGTGTCCTGCACGATGGAAGGGGGGGTTGTATGTTTCCTTCCGAATATGAAGGTGAGCGTTCCGTCACCATGAGCTTTGCAGGACACACTAGCGACGTGTTTCGTGCAGCAGGGCAACCAAGCGAGAAGAAGAATATGGCGGGTGAGTCTGAGATGCAGGCAGAAGCTGGGGCCGACATGCGCGACGGGAACGAGGAATGGGGAGGTATTGGATTCGGCGAGGAGAATGAACGAGGTGTGCAGGACGGAGAGAACCCGTTGTTCTGCATACTAGACGATGTAGATGAGCTACTGTACTTCGAAAGAGTTGTGCGCCAATTGCCCGGTGCAGCAGTTCAACAGCTAATGACTGCTTTCGCGTCCGATGAGACTCGGAGGATACAATGTACTTTGCATAGAGCCGCTGAGTTAAGAAATGGTATGGTGAGTAGTATGGCGAAGGTGTAGCGGAGATGGAATACAGTAACACCTCACGTAACTTGTATATTATGCATATTATCTAAACCAATGAAGAGACTACTTGTGCGGAAGGCGTGGTTTCGTCGACAGTACCACGCACGCCACGCAATTGCGACTAGTAGTCACTGGAAAACTCTTGACACAGACAAATTCGTCAATGCATTTCCAGGAAATCAGTGTCCCATGTACGAGACGTGCACCACCACCACGAACAATTTACTTCAGATGCATCATGAGCAGAGTCTGCGCAGGAGGTTTGGGTGATTTTGTAATCATGGATGCATGTATATGCTTTCGATATACGACCATTGCTGCGACCCGAACTCTGTCTGAAGCTCTACACTTATGTCTTCATCTGTTTCACTATATAGCTGTGACAGAGGTGGCTAGTGCTGCGTACTGGGAAGTCGTAGTTGTGCAGGACGAGGAGCGCAAAGACATTAGAGATACCTAGGGGTATCTCCTGGTACCTTCGACACCCATCGTTACTACGAGTACTCCAGTGGTGACATGGGCAAGGATACTTGCGCAACATGAAGACGCCCTGTAGGCACTCTCTCTACACCGCCTACTAGCTCAAACTCTATTTCGCAATGTCTCAAACCGGAAGTCATCTTTGCGCTACTTTCATGGTACAATATCAGTACGAAAAGTAGGCTCGAGCTGAGCAATGCGAGAAGAGGCGCCAAGTGACTACTATGTCTTGTGTTTTACCAGGACGTTTCGTGATCCGGAGTTCTTACTCGAGAAGTTCACGATGGCTGTTTCTCCGAGTGAAGAATCTCCGAGTGAAGGAGAAATAACCTCTACCGAGATACCAGGTGGAGCAGAGAGTGCCGCCATGCTGCGGCAAATTGAAACTGAACTAAGGACAGTTGAGGAAGGCCTGCAATTTTGTGTAGACAAACTTTGCAGTGGAATTATAAAAATTCTGATACTGTTCTGTTTCCGAGACAACACGTGAAAATTGGAAAGAAGCAAACCAACACCAACTGCTACAGTATTAGGCCCGAACAGCTCCTCCGAGTGCATTCCCACAGAAGTGATCGCTAGATAGCTCGAGCAAAACAAATCGTTCACCTGAATGAAGTGGCTTTTCGCCGACCAACCACAGTCAGACACACACTCATGCAAACGGCGAACGAGTCAACCGACAATAGAATGCAACACGAACGCATTGATCCACCGTTTAGAATTTGTCAGCCGGAAGACTTTACCTCGCTCCCTCCCTCTGCACCGCTGCATCTGTTCAGCAGCACCATGCCTCTCTGCAGAGCCGTTTACCGACAATTCCTGTATGCTTCCCGTTACCTCAAAAGCCCTCCCTTTTTGTCCGCCCGCTGCAATCATGACTTTCGCTTACCGCCCGACAGTATCCCTGCCCACCGGCA
>JAUKWC010033779.1:0-17338 GCA_032356245.1 Endocladia muricata | reverse complement strand
GTACACGTCAAAGTCAGTTGTGAGTGTCTAGATTTCTATTGGCGTTTTGCTCACTACAACAGCACTGATAATAGTCTTCACGGTAATCCGCCACCACCACACCAAAAGACATCAAATCGTAAGCCGGTCAATCCGCAAAAAGTGCCAGGTGTGTGTAAACATCTAATAAAAGCGGTAGATGAACTTAACCAATCAGGTATTATTACTAGGTCAAACGTCTAAATGGCTTTCTGGTGCTAGTTGATGTCGTACTAGAACTAGTGGGTGTATTAATTAAATCTTTGATTGACAACTTTGGGCGTTCCTCTTTAACTGGAACTATTGATGATTTAATATTAGGTGTGGAATTATCTTCTCGTTTTTTAACAACATCTACCGCTGGTGCCGAATCTAACTTAACTGATTTATCATTTTTTATATCAGTAGATGCTGGCTTGAGTGTCTTGTTTGTTGAACTGTTTACGTATATTTGTGCTGATTTCACAACATCAACAGTACCTTTAGCTACTTCAAAGTAGTAACCATCAACAACAACTGTTACACTATACGTATAAGCCGTAGCGTCGATAAATGGTAACTCAGGAACAATAACCTTCCACTTACTATTTGTTTTTGATCCCTCAAACATCAATGATAATTTATCAACGTGTAGAATGAACATCATTCGCATATCGGTATCGTTAACACCATCAACGCTGATATCAAACTCTAACACGTTTTCTTTAGCTTTGCTGATTGTGATTATTTTATTATTCATTGTTGTCTCTATGAAACTTGTTTTGTTATAAAACTGTTGATATTAATATCTATATTAGGCCGTTTTACAACACCGTTGATATTAACGCTAATATTAGGACGTTGTTGATTGGTTAAAGATAACACATCGATATTAATTGACTTAATTTTTGATGGCATTGTAAATTCTCGTTTCGTTTCAACGCCATTGAATGACACAACTGACGTAATTGACACACCCGTACGTAAAAATTCGTTTTCGTGATGTTTATCGATTAGTATAGTTTGTCCTGGCTCTATTCGTGTATATGTTGGTACTGTTACGGGTTGGTATAAGTTAGCAACAGCGCCTGGTGCTAAAGCGGCACCACCAGATGATGGTACTGTTTTAACATCATCTGGTTCACGAAACATAGTAGCAGAACCTGCTGTGATTATGCTACCACCCGAACTTGCACCAGTTCGACCACCAGTTAGCCCTTTAGTGATAATCGCCTGACTTGCATTGGTCATTGTTATTCAACAGTTGCCTTATTGTCTGTAGTACCATCAGCCAGTGGAACACGCTCGCTGATGTTTCTTATGTTTGGTACACCTTCTTCATCCCGTAGACTAAACGTTCGTAATGGAGTAGTACCATCATCATCGTATACGGTTAAGGTTAATAACTGACTATCAACGCGTGTTCTATTAGTTTCGTATTTTAATACAAGCGTTATTAATTCCTCAAGATCAACAATGTCTAATGTTATCTTAGATAGATCAGCACGTGATTGATTTATGGCTTCACCGACTGAACCAGGTTGCATGTGATCCAATCGTGGCGTATTCAATACAGCACTAGCAATTTGGTTTGCTGAATCAGATGGTGTTATTGTGCCAGACTGATAGCGTTCGTGGTCAGCCATTAATGGTCCAGCATCGATTCTAAACAAATATGTTTTGCTCGAATCGTATCCATTTGCAACATCAAATGTGTATTTGTAGAAACCATCGTCATTTGATACCTCTAACATTATACCATCGTTACCAGCACCTGGACCTGTATTACTACCACCACCTGGTGGACCGGGATCGTTTGTACCAGCAGATCCACCAATTGTTAATGTTTGACCATTCTTATCGATGTCCCATATTCGTACAGAAGGGGTTAATCCATTTTCAGGTAATCCGTCCGTTGTAAAAAAAGCGGCTATGATAGTATCGGACATTGGCTTGTTCCTCCAATACGTATTTATACTCCATACGGTTGTCAATTCTATAAATACAATAACAACGAGGACACTAGATATGTCATCATTTCCGCTACTTCGCCAATTAAATGATCCACAGCTAGTGACAAGCGAATCAAAGTTATCGTCCGCTATTAAGTACAGTAAGTATGAAGTAGATAGCGTAGACAGTGGAACGTTAACAGTTCACATTCCCACGTCTAGAGCGGCAATGTTCGAAGACGTGCTATCTAAACACAGTGTGTTGCTAGAATACGATATACGTAACGCCGCCCGATCGTGTAGTGGAATAATGGGAGACTAGGATGTCGTCGATTGTTCTAGCTAGACCAACACCAGGACCAGCAACTGGTAACACATCAACAAGCCCATCGCCATCTGGAATACCAGGGCTCGATACTGAAATTATTAACGGTCAGCTTGTTTTAGTACTAACTGATCCAACACGAAACGATAAATTACTCAGCGTCGCCGAGAACACATTCGTATATTCAAAGGTGTCGTTAAATGATAACGAGTGGATCAGAGTATCAAACGCAACTGCACAGTCAAATGGTATTGTGTGTAAATTCGACGGTTGCGTATGCTTTGCGAGTGCTCAATGTGCTTCGAATGATGACGGTACGTCTAAAGATATACATTTATACGTTAATAACGTCGACCGTGGTGTAATCGGAACATTGTCTGGTACAAACAACACGTTCGTAAACACGATAATTGATTTTAATTACGAACAAGGCGATATAATTCGGTTGCAGGCTGTAAACACATCATCATCAGCAGCAGGTGTAATTCGTGATGTTGCTGTAACTATCACCACAAAGCACAGAGCATAACAGAGATTAAATCATGGCAGCCATAGCACTTAGATTAAAAGCAGCAGGTCCACATATTATTAATGACCTCGGAATCACTATTGTTGGTTCTATCGGTACAAAATATGACTTAAGTACAGAATCAGCAAAAGATGTATCTTGGTCTGAAGATATGGTCGCCGCGATCAACAATGGATTATTTGTGGTGTTAGATCCACGTGACACAAACGAAGTGATTGAATTATCTGTAGCAGAAAGTATTCACGTACTTCGCTACCATAATCAGATCCATTGGGGCGTGGTGGGTGGAAGATTGAATCGCCTCGACGATCCAAACGTAACGTTATCAGTTAATGATCTCGTGGTGGTTGACCAGGACCAAAACATATCAACTGTCACGTTCACGACGTTACTTGGAACTACGGTAATATCGGCTGCTGTTCGTGATTTCGTCGGCGGCATGTTCGACTCAAGTCCTAATATAACATACGATAATGTTACTGGAAATATAACACTCGATGATAACTTTCTTCGTAAGGATGGCGGTACGCTAACAACCGGTACACTACAGATCTCATCCGGAACGTCAATTGTAATCGAGAATGGCGCTGATCTAACAATACAAGGTCAACCAGTATTAGGTACATCGGCAGTCAATAAGAATTATGTCGATTCGTTCGTACAAGGATTAGATCACAAGCGGTCAGTGATCGCGGCGACAACTGATGATCTTGGATTTACGTTTGGTGATAATGGCGGCGCTGGCGATACATTAACATCACCAATTAATGGCAGTACGACAATCGACGGCATTGCATTATCAATCGATAACCGTATTCTTGTTAAAGATCAAACAACCGCTACTCAAAATGGTATCTATTCAGTTACAGGTAGCGATCCAACTGTATTAACACGCGCCACAGACAGTGACGGCACAGCGGATAGCGAGGTATCATCTGGTAATACGACATTTGTTGAGCAGGGCAATATTAACAATGCCACTGGATGGGTATTGACCGGAACCGGTAATATTAATGTTGGAACCGATGACATTATATGGACACAAAATACTGGAGTTGGTACACATACTGTTGGTAATGGTCTCGAATTAACGGGAAATCAATTTTCATTACAGTCCGGACTTGGTATCAGATCAGTTAATGGCCAACCAGTATTAACATTTGCTGATCAAAGCCGAAACGACAAAATACTTTCGGTAGAAACCGTTAATCTATTATGGGCTGAGGGGAATGCTACACCAAACGATTGGATGCAGATAGCAGGAGCTAACGATGCTGATTCGTGTTACATTGTCCCAATGAATGCTACTATCGTAATGTCAACAGCACACTGCGAAAACGTAACGACAGCAACAAGCATTGGGTTATTTGTTAACGCATCTGCGTCTGAAAATTTAAACGTGGGTGCACTACCAATGGGCGAGAATGTACAATTTACAAACACCACATTAGACTTTGATGTTAATCAGGGTGACCGACTTCGTTTACGGAACACAACTGGTATTATTGATGACGTTGTTGTTACCCTGTTCATAAAGTGGCGCGCATAATATGTTGCTAATAACAAACACTACTTCAACCGCTGTACCTGTTAACGATCTTGGTCTTTCGTTAGCTGCTGACGAAATTGTGAATCTGTCTCTTACGACAAATCCACGTGATGTATCAGCATCGGCGAGACCGGGTGGTGATCTTCATAGCTTAATTGTAAACGAAATAGTAACTGTTCGTCATCCACGGAATTTCACACAAACGCTATCACCTGAAGAAGGCGTAGTCGCGTTACAAAATCACAATACTGGCTATTACGGATTACCACTTGGAAGTAGCATCGCTGATGCAACGGATGTTGATTTGACCGGTGTTGGTGAATTTCTAAAACTTACTAATGGTGTTGTTACAACCGAAACACTCGATACATTCAGGTCAAGCCTTAATTTAGTCGACCACGCACAAGGAATATATAATAATGGACAAAACGTTCAACAGATAACAACTGATACTATTATTGATTTTCCGGTCGCCATACTACAAGATACAATCTATGCGTTTGAATCAGGTATATTAACTATTAACCGAACTGGATTATTTGAAGTTGCGTATGATCTTACTATTGCGGCAATTGGTACTGCTGCAACACCCGTCGAAACTCAATCGGTTATATTGCTCGATGATACACCTGTACCAGGTTTAATATCATTCGCACAACATCACCCAACAGTTCGCCATGGTCGAACATCATCGTCATTTGCTGTGGCTGCTGTCGAGGGTCAAACGCTTAAACTTCAGGTATCGCAGTTGGACAACACTGCTGGTGTTGTTTTATCAACAGTAGTAGAGGCATGTAAGTTAACTATCCGATCGCTTAGATAATAATTTCTACAGACATTACTATAAATAGTGGTACGTTGGATATTGTATAGGTGAAATAATGCGTGTAGCTTTTAGGCAAGGAATTGTGAGTCACCAACCAGGTGGATTCCTACAATACAATTCGAGCGGAAATGTAGATATTTTAGCGGATAATCGCGATGTAACACTAACGATTGCTGAAAAAGATACAAACTATACTTTTACAGAAAACGCGACGCGGCTAAATGCGTGGATGGGTCCGTTTGCTGCATCAACCACATATTGGTTATACTGGCGCTTTGATACACAAACATTTAAACGAACATATGGTTCTACTATAGTAGAACCATATATCGGTGCATCACAACCAAGTAAACCGGTAACAGGACAAATTTGGTATAAGACAACAACTAACGAAATGTTCTATCACTCTGGGTCTGGGTGGCTAAAAGCGTTGATTGTATTTGCTGGAACAGTTCAGGATAACACGTTCGCCAGTTACAGCATCAATGCACCAGAGTTTACTGGAACACAAATTGGAAATACCCACAGTGTTCGTTCCGGTCGACCACTATACACAGCTTCTGGTCGTGTAATACGAAAAGATAACAATACGTTTTTTACCACGGAAGACCAGATTTTTATTAATGATTCTCAGAGTGCTGCTATACGGTTAGAATCTAATGTAGTTGTCGCTCGTAACGTAAATCAAGCTATTGCTGAATTTAGTGTGGTGGCGTTTTCTGGCGCTGGTGAAATTAGACTGGCTCAGTATAACGATTCACAAAGTACAATAACAGCGATACTAATGGAACCATTATTGGCTGATCAAACTGGTGTTGTTGTACCGCAAGGTATTGTAACAAATCCAGACTGGGATTTCACAGCTGATGTTGGTAGTCCACTATGGATCGATAATGGCACATTAGTTTCGCGTGATCCACATGTTAGTAATGTACTGCTGTATCCAACACCACGAACACCTGTAGCGCGTGTGTTAGCGGCTGATTCGGTATTGTTTGAACAAGGTCTTGGTGGAATTGGACCACGTGGCCTTCGCGGCGAGATTGACGGACTATCACCAGCATCGACGTCAGAGCTAGGCGGCGTACTGTTGGTAACAACATCCACCACACCAAACAATCCAAAAGTAGTTGGAGACGACGATCCCCGCCTACAAGGTGGACCATTTTCATCACTAAATCACAGCCACAACGCATCTAATCTATCATTTACACCAACTGCTGATATTTCAGCGAGTACAGTACAAGAAGCGATTGAGCAATTAAATTCAGGTGCGAATACCACTGGTGCAACATTCACTGGACCGTTGATACTAGACCAAGATCCAACTGATCCACTAGAAGCGTCAACTAAATCATACGTCGATACCCAACTACTCGACAAGGCTGACAACAATCACACACACGCTGCAGACAGCATTACATTATCGCAAACTGGCAACGTGTCAGCGACGGATGTTCAATCAGCTATTGCAGAACTCGATGGTGATAAATTTGCATCGACTGGTGGTACTATAAACGGCAACTTATCGGTGTCTGGCACTACTACATTCGTAGATAATGTAACAATACAGGCTGCGTTAACAGCAAGCGGTGCGGTAACTGTTAATAATCCGTTTACTGTAACTACATTGTCAACATTAGACGACGTAACAATCAATGGAGTAGCTACACTAAAAGATGATACTAGTGTTACAGGAACATTATCAGTAATTGGTGATAGTACAATCACTGGTAATTCATCTACAGATGGTAACGTTGATGTTGGTGGTGACGTAACACTTAGCGGAAATACACAGTTAATTGGTGCTGTCACCGTTGATACCACATTGGATGTAACTGGCACCACAACACTAAGTGGAGACGTAAATATTAGCGGTGACACGGTATTAGGTAGTGCACCGACAACTGACTTATCACCAGCCACGAAAAAATACGTGGACGATACGTTTACGAATTCACAGCTAGCAGAACTACCATACGACTTACCGTTCTTTATGCCAGGACCAGCAGCATCGGTTGCTGGTGAGTTGGTCGGTTTAATTGTTGTTGCACGAACTATCACTATCAAAGCAGGTGTCGTAAACCTGTTTGGTACAGCAATAAGCCCACCACAGACACAAATCGATTTTGAATTTATTGTTAACTCAAATGTAATTGGTACAGCAACATTTGCTCCTGGATCAAACGGTGGTACAAAGCCAACATTCAACTTTCCGGTTGGTGTTACTATCAGTGCCGGCGACGCTATTGAAGTTAGGCCACGAACACAAGAGTTAAATATTGCTGACGTGTGTCTTACAATAGCCGCATCTTCAACTGACCTGACAACAGCATAATATGCCGTTTACGTCATCAACCAGTTACCGATCACGCGAACAGGCGATCGGTGAAATCATATCTGTAGACGCAGGTGATGATCAACGCATCCTTGATAATCGCGGACAATTAATAGCGACAGTAAACGGCTCACTATTTGGCCGCTCTATTGTATGGGAGCAGGTTGCTGGAGGGCCGGTTAGTTTTGACGGACGAACAGATGAACTATCCGTAGCATTTACACAATTTACTAACGATATCAAAGTATTTCGGTTTACGGTAGATAAAAATCTATCTACTGAGATATTCGATGAAGTAACAATTCAATCAGGTGTGGTTAGCGAAGGTCAACTGATGACAAATGGATTTAGAACTAGTAGTGTCATCACACAATTTGTTACGACACTTAGTCGTCTCAATACTATTCCACCGACAAATGAACCGTTACATCATCAAACATCACAACATAGTAAAGTGTCAACAATGCGAACGTTTGTGGTTAGTACGTAATATTAAAGAATGTGGTAACACACCATTATATAAATAGTGGTAGATATCTTTATTAGGAACACTACGACACATGGATAGTAATAATCCTCCACTCCGCGGAATAATCACACTAACATCCAGAGATAGCACTACACTCGAGGTGTTAGAGCAAAGGACGTACTATAATGATATCACAACCGGTGGGTTCATTGCTCACCTAGTAGCGGGCAAGCCTCGTTCTGAATTATTAGATCGGGTGTGGATATCTGAAGAATCACTACCACCTGGGTCACGTGCCTTTACCGAAATTTTTAGGATCGATCCAAACGCAACAACCGGTCAGAATCAGTCAACTACTAGTATACAAACTGACGACGATACTGTCGCTTATAATGTTACGTCACGATTTACACCACCATCCAGTCTACGAACAATTAAGATGATCGGGTTAAGTGGTGGCACCGTCAGAGCGGGTACAGTTGCAGTACTCGGAACACCATATGATCAAGACACTAATAACACAGTTGATATTACATACCAAGTTATTATATCAACACAGGATACAAACGGTGACCTACCAACTGCTAACAAATACAACCTAACTCTTGCGCGTCATATTCGATCACAATATGAGGACCTTCCTGGTGATAGACCTAGCTTTGGTGATCCAGCGTTTCCAAATACAGTATCATATATGTTTTCACAAGTTCCACCGAATGACGGAATCGATTGGGGAACGCCGTCATCAACGCAACGTGGATTAACATCAGATAATAGATTATATTACGATCAGTATAAACGTGTCTTTGTTACTGAATTAGGTCTTGATGACACAAACGGAACTATTATTCGTTCGTTGATGATCGGCGGAGTGTATTCGATATTTCGTCCATTGTCAATAACATCACGTGGTAGTATATGGGTACCCTTTTTGACAGACGGTTCACCACAAAAACCAGTACAAAATTTACACGCACACCGTGTTGATGATACTAGTTGGAGTTATGATAGTGCCACGCTAGCTACTAGCCAGGGTGATATTCAACTAGATGCTACTAATTGGGTACAAATTGATTATCCACAATTTTGGCGTATAGATCATCACGGAACAGGTAATACTGCTAGTACTAACTACAGTATTCGTACTCGCGCATTACTTGGATTCGATGATAGTGATTATACTATTGTACCAAATACAACAAAAGTATTTTCATATCACCAGTGGACACCCACACGTAAATCAGTTGAAACACTACACGGATGGGATGACCCATCAAATATTGCTGAATATGATAATCAGACGGTTATATATTGGGATAAGACTGGCTTGACAGTAACTAATTTTAATAATACAGATTCATCTCTATCATTCGATATTAATACCAGTCCTAGTTTACCAGCTACTGATATTCAACAAATTGCTGTGGATGATATTGGAACAATATGGGTTGCATGTGCTAGTACTGGTTTGTACCAAATCCAGGATCCGATTGATAATCCAGTAATTACGTTAGTGACGTCTGGTATTCCAAACAACCAAGCGTATGGCGTTGCGATCGGATTTGATAATACTATCTGGGCGTTAGTCAATGGCGGCTTGGTGACATCATCAAACGATGGACAAAATATCGGTATGTTCCAAACAGATACATTCACATACACTGGTATATCTGATAATCTATGGAGCTCTGTTAAGTACATTCGTGTCGATAAATCATCACCAGATAATGAACTGGCACTGATACACAATAATGGTACCGTTGGCAATGAGTCTATTGTTTGGTATTCACAGACCCTTAGTCCGACACCAGGGCCACAATCTTCCGAGACGGGTGATCATTTATATGGCAAGTGTAATGTGTCGGAACGTGGACACTTTTGGATTTATTCAAATTTTAATCCATATGGATCATCCGCTGATCGAAACAAATTAGATGCAAACCGTATATTTTTCGGTAAAAGCACGCAAGGTGATTTAATTGGATCCGCAGCAGGAACATCATCATTCATGTATGATTACTACGGTGTTCCGTATGTCATTGGTCAACGAAACGGTAACAGTGTTGCGGACGGTTGGGTAGATGCAACTAACCGCTTAACGCCACGGTTACCTGAAGTATATGGCGTCACAGCTGGTGAAGCTGGTTCGGTATTCTCTATGCAAGGAACAGATGGTAGCGTATTATTACAGGTTCCACGAGGTGGAATAAGCGGTAGTCAGCAACCATTGAGTGATTTTATTACACAACCAACAGTAAACGACCCACTAAACGTTCAATACTCCCCACTAGAAGAAATTATGTGGTTAAAATATCACTGGACTGGAACGACATGGGACAATCGATATTTTGCTGATGCGGTAGATACTGGAAACTCAAATACACAAACGGCTGGTAAACGACATAATTTTGATACCGAAGACCATAGGTTTACTGGCCGTTCATTGATAGATGTATCTGATGTATTTGTAAATAATACGTTTACCAGTAATTTAACTGTCGCATTGAAATACGATCGTGATGATAAAGTTGGCGTCGCCGAGAGAACTCAAGAACGACACCAAACATTATTTTCATTGTTTGATGGCAATCAGCATGTTGCTATATATCTACACACTGACGTACAAAATATTGTAGTCGTTGAATCAGTAAATGGTGGCGATCCAACATTTACTACACTTGGAACATCACCATCAATTGGCGGATTTGTTAATATCGTAGTTACGTTATCTGGTGGGGTTATCGAAGTGCACGTTAATGGTGCTCAACTTGGTAATAGCGTCACATTAACACAAACACCAGATTTATCATCACCAATTATGTATATTGGTTGTTCCGTATTTCCAGATATTTGGTCAACACAACAAGTTACTCAACGTATAACACCACAACCATCAAGCTTCTTTACTGGTGACATTCGTAATTGTCAGATTTGTTCTAAAAAATGGTCAGCATCCGAGATAACAAACCATAATAATAATCCAGACGCCAAGTATGCTGAGCAAACCGACGGTCCGTTTGCATCTGTACAACCAGTTGCACGGTATGAACTAACACAACCGCTAGCTGGATTAGAAACAAAACAGACACATAACGCGTCTGAATCATTAATCGATAATGTTAATATTTCGTTCGCGGATGGATCTACTGGTGATTCTTTTGTGGATGGCGAATACCACACAGTTGGTATTGTTGATGGGTTACTAAAAGACACTGCAACATCCTTACGGCATGAATTTTCGATGTATTATAAACCGACGGTAGTTAGCACCGACATTGTCAATGGTGATGATACAAACACAGTATCAGATAATACAAACGTACAATTAACATCAATCGCTAAGTTTGTTAATCGTGGGTCATCTAAGCCAAGTGATATAAAATATTCGAATGTTACAACAACAAATAATGGTATTGGTACGTCATCACCATCACTAATAGCGATACCAGGTCAATTAGCGTTCAATTCCACTCATAGTGATACTGACGAGCACGCAGATGTTATTGAAAACCCGCATGGCGCTATTGTCGGCATTCCGATCACAAATGATGGTTGGTTTGAATTTCAGATTGGGTCAATACTAGCAGCAAACGTTGTAATCGGGTTATCTAACAGCACACTGGATAATATCCACGTGGTCACTGGTGGTAGGTTTACGCATGGGTACAAGTTTAACACAGACGGTACTATTGATGTAGTGGAGAATGGATCAGTTACCGCGCCAACACTTACAAATATCGGAACGTTCACAAACACAGACCGATTTCGAATTGATCGAACAGGAACAACTGTTACACTTGTAAACGTAACTGGATCACCAAATATTATACATACAAGTAGTAAATCATCGTCTGGAACAACACACATTCGTATATCAACTGCACAACAAACGTTTATTACGAATTGTTTGATTAACTATAGTTTGCCGCCAAACGTCATGTTACTTGGTAACCAACAAAACGCCTCTGGTGTGTTTGATGAACACTTCTTGGCTGTGGACACAACTGTCCCAGACGCAACATCGATTAGTATTGATTCAGTCGATGCACCAATCACAGCTTATGACGATTTGTTTATTGATATGCCAACACCTCAACCTGGTGAAGTAACAATAAACGGTCGACTCGGGTGGGTATTATTTAATACGGCGGATATTGGCAGTACTGTTACGAGTAGTGTTATGACGATATACGACGAGGTATAATCCGATGGCTCGTATTGCGTTCAGACAAGGGATAGTATCACACCAAACCGATACTATCGGAACACCAGTGTTTCTAGATTTACATTCCGGAAATGTTGTAGATTTAATCGTATCACCTGATCCAACGATTTTAACATTCGTTCATGGTGATAATAATTATTTATATACTGAAAACAGAACCATCAATTCTGCTTGGATTGTTCCATCATCAGCTGCATGGCTGTATTGGGACTTAAGTTTAGTAGACGGAATCGTGTCACGTGGTGTTACCGAACTAGAACCTATCGAGTCCGACAATCAACCAACAGCACCAGTAGTTGGACAAATGTGGTACAAGCCACGAGACCGTCAATGGCGAGTATGGAACGGTCAGCGATTCTTTGATGTTGTACGTGTATTCGCTGCTAAGATTACTAGTGACCACATTTTTCGTAGTATGTCGATTAATGCACCACAATTTACTGGTACGCAAGTTGGATTAAACCAAAGTAATAGAGTTGGTTCTTTAGTATATGGAAACAACGGCAAAGCGATAAAAAACACTGGAACGAATACATTCTTTACGACCGAAGATGATTTTATAACAGGAGTTCCGACAGGAGCATCACTACGAATAAACAATCTAGTACTAACTGGTGAAGCAATATGTCCATTAGCCCCATATCAAGTAGTACAATATAATAGTTTTGGCACGATATGTGCTGCTAATCCATCTCAGGAGGGCCGTCGTGTATTTGGTATCATAGAGCGAGGGGCTGCAACAGGCGAAGTTGTGAATTTTATAACAGAAGGTATTATATTTAATGAACAATGGGATTGGATCACTCTTGGCGCCACAGTAAACGACCCGCTATACATCGATTCCACAGGACAACTGATACGTAATAATTCAGCGCGCCTTCGTCAACCAGTTGCTGTAGTTATCGGCCGTAAAGAGATTTTATTTGCGCCACGTTTGTTCATACCAACAGACGAAGTTGCTGGAGTTACATCGACAAGTTCGTTGACACCACAACAGGAAGCACAGTTAGATAACTTGACAACTATTACATCTAGTAATCAGTTAGTAGTAACCAACATATCAGAACAAATTATACCTACAATCATCACGTCTGTCGATGACAACGCTAATAATATTACACAGTTACAACAATCTGTGATCGGTTATACTGGATCATTTGCTGTCGATGATTGGTCCGGTTCGTCGTTGGTAATTTCACAAAATATACACCAGTTACCACTAAATATACTATATCACGTAACTGTATTAGAATCATCAACTAATGAAATCGTCACAGTTCCGGTACAAGTAGATGTATCAACTGGAAACGTAACAATATCAAGTTCTGGGCCGCCTTTCGCTGGTCGTATTAGAATTACATAACACATAGGAATTTATTTTAATGGCATACACAGCAAAAGGCGAATTTGAGGTTGGCCACGGATTTGGACTACCACGTAAAACTACCGCACAGAGAACATCGTACACACCACCATTTGAAGGTTACATGGTATACGATGTTGATCTAAACCTTGTTCATAAGTGGGACGGTACTACATGGATTCCTGATATAAAGATTGAACAGGTCCAGGAACGTGTCGCTAGAGCTGGCGATACCATGTCTGGTATCCTGGATATGAATAATAATGATTTGACAGGTCTACCATCAACACCACCAACACCAACATCAGCTGTTGCGTTATCGTATTTAACAACACAATTAGACACAAAAGCAACAGCAGCACAAGGTGCACTTGCTGACACAGCCACGCAACCAAATGATGATATTAGTACGCTAAACAACGACGTTGGATATTTAACACAAACAACCGGCGATGCACGGTATTACACCGAAACAGAAGCAGATGGTCGGTTCGCCACGACAGCACAAGGTGTACTTGCTGACACCGCGTTGCAAAATATAAATGCACTAAGTATTGGTGAATTAACAGATGTTGATATCACAACAACATCGCCAGTATCAGGCAATGCCATTGTATGGAATGGAACAGAATTCGCACCAGCGGATGTATCAGTCGATTTGACCAACTACGTAACGTTGGATGGCACGCAAACGATTACCGGTACAAAAACATTTACAAACGTACCACTAGCAACAAACGCAACCGTTGATGCAGATGATGATAACTCGCTTGTTACGAAAGCGTACATTGAAGCAAAAGTTGCAAACGCTGCTGGTGCTGGCGTATCTGTACTAGACGATTTACTAGATGTTGCTATTAATAGTGGCGCATTAACATCTGGCAATGCATTGATATATGATGGTACAAACTTCATCAACCGTAGTATTGCTAAAGCAGACATTACTGATTTTTCAGATGCCGATTATGCCGACGCAGTGCATGCTCATACCAAAGCAGATATTACTGATTTCACCGAAACGGAATACGTTCACACTACAGGTGATGAAACTGTCGCTGGTATTAAAACATTCACAGGTGGAATTACTGTTCAGGGTGATTTTACAGTCGAAGGTACAACCACCCATGTTAATTCTACGAACTTAGACGTCGCCGACTCAGTCATTACAGTTAACAAAGGTGAGACAGGAGCGGGTGCTACAGCACCAACAGAAGCTGGTATTGTTGTAGATCGTGGAACGTTAACTAATAGCAGACTTGTGTGGGATGAAACTACTGATAAGTGGTCGATTGGCTTAGAAGGTACAACGCTCGCACCGATAGCAACAGTTGCTGATCTTGAAGAAACAGTGTATGTTGGATCATTCACAACTGGTAGTTGGTCAACGGCTGGTGGTGATAATGTATTGAATGTTTCGCAATCAGTTCATGGTGTTCCGCCTGGTAATACGTATACCGTTGCTGTATTTTCTAAAGGAATCGGCGATGCCCCAACTAAGCACGTGTTGATTGAATATGAAATGACTGCAAATGGAGACGTTACAATTCGAACAGCAGGAGCACCATTTGCTGGTAAGTTGAAAATCAGTCTATAATTCGTATAAATAGTTGTGTTAGATCCATGTGATCTTGTTCCTATTAAAGGTGTTATATGAGTTATACTGTTCGAGGCGAAATGGAGGTTCAAACAGGATTTGGACTTCCACGTCACACTACATCATCGCGACTAGCATATACGCCACCAGTTCAAGGGTACGAAGTATACGATACTAACCTTGATACTGTATTTGTTTGGGTCGGTGCAAGTTGGTACAATACAAAAGACGTATCGCCACATGATCACACGAAAGCAGATATCACAGACTTCAATGACAGCGATTATGTAGTTAATGCTGGTGATGTTATGACTGGTGAGCTCGAAATCAAATACAATGCAGCAACATTTGTAGTTAATTCGACATCTGGTAGCCCACAAATACACATGCGTAATCAAGATAATACTCAAGGATCGTTGTTGACTGGATCTGGTGTATTGCGTATAACTAAACCAACGACATCATTAGCAACAACAGTAGATTTATTAGCCGACAGTATTTCGTTCAACAAGCAGATTTTAGTAGCAGGTGGTATAAAAGCTACTACAGGTATTTTGGCGGTAGAACTTGCGAATGGAAATGCTGGCATGACACTAGACACTAATAACGGGACACCATATATTGAACTAATGAAAAGTGGATCGGTTCGGGGTAGGGTAGCAGCAGAGGCTAGTCAAACATATCTACGACACGTACATACTGCTAGTGGTATTGATACTGAAATTACACTAGAGGATGATCAAATATTACTAACTAAACCAATATCGGCGTTGTTAATGACAGCAAATCCAAAGATCATTGGCGGTAACGCTGCTTTTACTGTCGATGCTACTACCGGATCACCTCGTTTCTTTTTACGAACCGCAAGTGCTAACAGCTTCGAATTTAACGCGATCAGTAACCGGACACTAATGAGGAACTACCATAGAAACGACAGCGGTCAAACACGTATGGAGTGGTACGATGATAGTGTTCGATTCGATAACGAGGTACGTGGTGTTAGTACAACGTCGTCCAGTAACGTAACGGCGTTTGTTACAAAGGATTATATCGATGCACTTGAGGCACGAGTAGCAGCGTTAGAATAATTGTTTAATATGCGTTGTATTATTATTTGTATCACAATATAATTAACACACATAAATACAGACATCGTTAGTACTACGATCATTCAAAGATAGGCTTTGAATGTAAACAAAAATAACCTATAAATTGATAGACAATAAGTTAGATAATTCATTAGATAAACTAGACAACTGGAGAACTAGATAATGACACTTTCAATTGAAGAACTACGAGCGCAGTTCAAGCAAAGCGATACAAAAACATCACGACCAAATAACTACTATCCGTTCTGGACTATGGATAATGGTGAAACAGCAGTTGTTCGTTTTCTTCCAGACCTTAATAAAGATAACCCAATGGGCTTTATGGTCGAAAAACTCATGCATAAATTCGAAGTTAATGGGGAGATGAAGACTCACCCATGTATGAAGATGTATGGCGAAGATTGCCCAACTTGTAAAGTATCACAAGCTTATTATAAGGATGGTGATAAAGTTAACGGTAAAAAGTACTGGCGTTCAAAACAACAAGTTGTACAAGTCCTGGTAATCAAGGATCCGCTAGCACCAGGCGACGATGGCGAAACACACGAGGGTAAAGTACGATTCATCACACTTGGATTCCAACTATTCAATATTATCAAAACGTCGTTTGAATCTGGTGATCTAGATGAAATTCCATATGCATATGAAAATGGATATGATTTTGCTATCAAACGCTCTAAGCAGGGTGATTACGCGACGTACGCTGTAGGTTCAAACTTTGTACGTAAGCCAACATCTCTTTCAGATGAAGAGATTGAGACAGCAGAAGCGAATATGGTCGATCTGCAGACACTTCTTCCGCCTAAGATGGAACTAGAGCGAGTGGAAGGAATGCTGGAAGCATCACTTACTGGATCAACATTTGATGATAGTGCTGCATCATCTACTGATTTCACTAGTGTCGCCAAGAAAGAAACACCAGCACCAGAAGTAGAAAAGCCAAAAGCTAAAGCAGTAGAAGTAGAGACATCTGACGATGACGAATCCTCAGATGAAGCTGATGATATTCTTGCTGCTATCCGCCGCCGGAAAAAAGCTTCAGAATAATCTAGCATAGTACGA
>JAUKWC010033768.1:0-17344 GCA_032356245.1 Endocladia muricata | reverse complement strand
ATTAGTACAATTATCAGCAACGGTTACGTTAGCGGGTTCGGCTGGTGGGATGTTATCACATTCAGCGGTTACGTCAGCGGGTACGTTAGTGATTGTCGGATCAGTTGTATCCTGCACGGTGATGGTTTGAGAAGCGGTGGTGGTGTTGCCACATTCGTCGGTTGCCGTCCAAGTTCTGGTGATCGTGTAAGTGTTTGCGCAAGCGGTCGCGGACTGTACATCGTTAACGGCTACGGTAATATTGTTAGAATTATTAGTACAATTATCAGCAACGGTTACGTTAGCGGGTTCGGCTGGTGGGATGTTATCACATTCAGCGGTTACGTCAGAAGGTACGTTAGTGATAGTTGGGCCAGTCGTATCCTGAACGGTAATAGTTTGGGAAGCGGTAGATGAGTTGCCACATTCATCGGTTGCCGTCCATGTTCTTAAAATCGTGTAATTGTTGGTACACGAAATTGGAGCAGATTGTACATCGTTAACGGCTACATTAATGTCGCCGGTAGCTGTACAATTGTCTGTAACTGATACCGCATCTGGATCTGCCGGAGGAATACTACTACATTCAATTGTCTGATTATTTGGAACACTAATAAATACCGGACTGGTAGTATCATCTACAATGATTGCTTGCGTATCGCGGGTAATTTTTCCCGCATCATCTTCTGCTGTCCAGACTCTTAATAGTGTATATCTATTTTCACAAGTTTGGTTTGTAATTATTTCGGTTAGTGTTAAAGTTGGTGTAGTATAACATTCGCTGGTAGTTGTTATATCGGTACCAATTACGGGAGGCGCTGGAATGTTGCTACATTCAGCGGATGTATCTTCAGGTCTATTTATAATTTCCGGCGGATCACAATTTTTAAAACCAAAATCATAATTATGAATACTCTCACCAAATATTCCGGTAGGAGTTAGGATAAAGGGATAATTACGCGTCCAGACGGGATTACTACCATTACCAATCATTGCATCGCTATCGTTGATATCTGGATTCGGAGCCTGACCTATATCTTTAATAGTTAGAAGTAACGAATCTCTAAGAGTACGTCTGGAAGGAACATATTCAGAATCATCAATAATTACATAATAGGTATCATTTGCTCTAATGGTAGAATCCCCGAGGGTAAATTCATTAAAATAATATTCTCCGTTAATGTCCGTTGTTTGTGAACCGACAATTTCACCGGCAGCGTTGAATAGTGATACTTGAACATTAGGTATACCCCCTTCAATAACATCCTGAATACCGTTTTGATTTGAATCAAGCCAAATTCTATTTCCAATTTCTACGGGGGCTTCTGTACAACCAAATTCTAAATCACCCAGGCCGTTGGCTTTACCAAATCCAGTTAGATTGTTTGTACCAGTGGCCATCTGATAGTTTGAATGTCTGGTACCGGTTGTGTTATCGTAAGCTGCTATTCCAAAATCAAATAAGGTCATCAAATCATAGGCCGCCGTGTAAAGTGGACGACCGGGAATTTGGGCCAACCCACCCAGGCTAATCTGAGAAGCATTATTGGGTGCCAGATCTTCAAAATAGAAAGAACTCTCATCTACAGATCCTGGAAGACCATATCCGATTCCATTTCCACCCGTGGTAATTGGACCACAAGTAGCGTCATATTCCATTTCGTAATCAGATCCGTTGTAACAAACGCGTAAGATATCACCACTGGCAATATATCCTTGTAAATCACAGCGTTGCCGATCTGGTCTACCAGTCTGGTAGCCGTAACGATCTCCCATTAAATCCCGTATTCCCCAAATCATATCGTTTCCATCAAATTCGATATCAGCCAGTACGGGATGAAAGGAATTTATAGAAGTAGGATTTCCATTTGCAAAAGTAGTATATGGAGCCCAGGTACGATAGAAACGAGAATTGGTACTATTACCACCACGCTGATAATTTGCTTCTATCACACGTGTCCAGGAAGAAGTAGCTAAATCCAGTACGTAAACATATCCCATGGCAGAAGTGGAAGTGGTTCGATCACAAATTGCCCCTACATAAACTTTGTTATTCCGGAATTTTAATCCAAAAGGACGAACTTCTCCTCCCGACGCACACGGAATATCTCCTTCTGGAAACGGATAACGAGTGGTGGCAGCAGGATTGTCAATATTAATGCGGTAGAGCATTTTATCCGCTAGATTCATTACGAAAAGTTCTTCTCCGTCGTCGCTGATGTCCAGATCTCCTAAGCTCATTCGGCCGACGGCATCGTAGGCCTGGGTATCATACTGCCAACAGTCAAAATTACTTTCCGGGTCTGACGGGACACAGCCAGGACAAGTAGCAGTGGTACCATACGGGTGTGGATCTGCGCCAGCAGTGTTGGCACCAAAAATAGCATTTAAGTCAACCAGTACATTGGCTCCCGGAGTAGATGCTTCCGGGTCTATTTCATAGATCGCACCAGTACCACCAGGACCAAATCCTACGTGTCGTTTCATATAAGCAGCGGCATATACTTTATTTTTTGATTTGCTATAGGTGATTCCGTAGGTAGATCCCACGTGTTCTGCGTTAGCCAAATGACGAACAGAACCAGGAATAAGGGCATTGCTGGTACTGTTAGCAGCCGGATTTATGGGCAGACCTATAATGGCATCAATAGAGTTATTAGCGGCCGGACCAAAGCTATAACAAGGTATATACATGTAGGGTTGTACCTCACAATAATCGGCAGGATTTGCTAATCCTACGTTGACCGAACATGATGGTGCGGTGACAAATTGTACATTAGTGCCATTGTCCAAACCGTGTTTAGTAAACTCTTCAATCATGCTGCCAGGTCTGACAAATTCTATTCTGTAAGAGTCGCCCGGATTAATACCTGAGGTGAAGGAGTAATTACCCTGGGCATCCGTTGTAGTTTGATCTAATAAAACGCTTCCCCCATTATTATCAGCATAAATGAATACGTTTATTCCAGATATACCCTCCAAGCCATCATCTAATACGCCATTATTATTTAAATCTTTAAAAGCTCTTCCTCCGATAATTGGTCCGGATGCACAGCTGTTGGACCTATCTTCGATTCTAATAGTTTGTGATACAGTAGTTGCATTCCCACAAACATCCGTGGCGGTCCAGTAACGATTTATTTCGTAATTATTCTGACTACATAGATTACCAGAGCGATTATCGACTTCCGTGAAAGTAACTGTTGGATCCTGGCAGTTATCGGTGGCCGTCATCGTCGGAGCGGAAGGAATTGCAGCCGCACAATTGATGGTAGTATCATTGGGTGTATCAGAAGTAAATACCGGAGGCACATTGCCATCACAATCATCACAATCAAAACAATCAATTAGTCCATCGCCATCATCATCTACTGAATTTCCGCAGATTTCCACAAATCTTATTTCTGTTTTTCCACTAAATTCTGAGGTGTTATTATTAGCGTCCGTTGCGGTAGCGGTGATTGGCATTCCATTATAAAGACCATAGGTAGAAGCATCAATGGTAAATTCAAATCTATTTTGATTTTTGATAGAGGTACTACCTGTACCGTCGTTTGAGTAAGATCCAGTATTGGTGTTTAGGTCTTGAGCGCCTCCTTCGAAGAGGGTAAATAAATATTGTGCACCTTCGCCAAAGGAAGTGGAGTAAGCAGTAGAAAGTGGATTAGGATTTGGGCCGGCATCCGCGACAAAAAATTCTATTTCTGATCCTGCGGGGGCGAAACCGGTAACGGTCAGATTAGGTCCTCTGAAAGTAACGGATTCGAAAACTGGAAAATTTAAAGTAGTATTTGCCCCTCCGTCACCGTCGCCATTATCGTTAGCTGATACTGCGTCGTTGTTAAGGTCGATTCCGATACCAACATTATCTTCAAATTGGTTGCGACTGATTCTATTTTCAGTACCATTACCTTCGATCACAAGTCCTGCGAATAGGTTGTTTTTTATTTTATTACCAACTTGTATCGGGTTATCATTCACCATAGAGGTACCATATCCAATAATAGAGTTGTTGGCGGCACCCGCAATAAAAATACCCCGTCGGGTATTACCTACTGCAGTGGTTCCATCGGCTCCGACTCCAATATAGTTACCTGCTACGATGGTACCCTGATTCCGATCAATTCTCAATCCATCGGCTCCGTTACCGGAAATAACATTTCTTTCTACCTCATCATTCACACCGTCTCCGTTGGTTCCTACAACTGTTCTGGTATAAAGATTCACTAAATCTATTCCATTGACCGAATTGCCAAGGGGCGCATTTCCGGTATAATCCGTTCCGATAAAATTACCTGCTATAATATTATCCGCACCAGATCCGGTGGCTGCAAAACGAATTCCAGCCCTGTTTCCAGAAATAAGATTTCCTTCAAGTGAGTCGTTATTACCATTAGAATTGGTACCAATAATACAATTATTGGAAGTTCCTATAAGTTGGGCGCCGTACCCTTCATTGGCAATGGATACGGTTCCCGAAGCATCCGTTCCAAAATAATTACCAGCAATTATTTGATTATCGCCGTTGGTTATTCTGACTCCGTCGGTACCGTTACCGGAAGAAACATTTCTTAGATGCGCTGGATTGTTATTGGGTGCCGAATCTTTAAATCCGATATGGTTGATGCCGGCTGCATCTCTGATATGAATACCCAGAAAACGATTTTCACGTTTGAGCGTACCCGTGCGGTCAATACCGATATAATTACCGGCAACTAAGACGTTTTGCGTGTTTCTAATTTCAATTCCATCATAACTGCTAGCTACTAAGTTACCTTCGTTGGCATCATTGACATTATCCGCATTTGTTCCAGCAAAAGAATTATTAAGGTTATATAAATGAATTCCAACACTACTATTATCTCTACTGGTAGTACCATTAAAACGGGTACCAACATAATTTCCCCAAATAAAAGTGTTAGTTGCATTGGCCTGATTACTATAAATTCCTTTTCTGAACGAGTGAACTGCTAGTCCAGAGATTTGGACATCACTTGTAAAGATAGTGATCCCATCATACAGATTAGTGTTTCCAATCAGTTCAATATTAAGTGTCCGGCTATCTATAGGTCCCTGGGTAGAACCATTTTGGGTATAACCGCTAATATGGGTAAAATTATCACGGATAGTAGGCAATACGCTATTGATCCGAAGAATGTTAGTTCCGGTACCTGGAATCATAAAGATAGAGGTTTCCCAGCCTGGAGGTTTAGAGAAGCTAACACCATTGGTTGGATTATCTACCTGATCCAGATTAGTATTATCCAGTTCATTATTATTTAGTATAAACTGGCGAAGAGATCCTTGGCCGGAATCATTAGTATTAACGATGACATCAAAGTTAAAACCAAAGTTAATGTCGGAAATGCTGCTGGCTGCTAAATTAACACTGCTAACAGATTGTGCAGTAGTTGTAGCTGTTGATAAGGAGGATATATTAGCGTTACTAGTATTTGCCGGGGCGTCTGCCAGGGCAGGATTGTTACCACCAATTTCTCTGGTGAACCTATTATTTACGTTCGAACGGAAAGTTTGAACTGGAATAATAGTTTGTCCGGTATTGTTGCTGGAGCGATTAGACGGTACACTGTTATTTACAACTCTGATCTGATAGTTACCCGGATTGATGTTCTCAAATAGATAGACTCCATCAGTGTCGGTGGTCGTACTATTTACCCACGTTCCTGATCCGTTGTAAAGTTCTACTCGTACGTTGGGTAATCGAACCGCATCTGCGGCCCAGCCGGAAGCAACGGCAGATGCGTTGGCCCCGGTCAGTGCTCTACCATTTCCACCACCGTAGTTAATATCTTCGAAAACAATTCCGGAGATGGTTGTACAGTTTGAGACAGTTGGATTCTGCCAGGTATTGTTGGTTGGAGAAGTGTAGGTGATTGAATTGACTAAACCGTTCCCATCTACGGAGGGCGTACCATTTCCGACGATTCCATCTTGATCGCCATCCGGAATACTTTCTTCCCGGGCATCCAGACAATTATCGCCGTCGGCATCCAGTTCGTAAGCATCATAAATAGAATCCTGAACCGTTTCACTGTTAGCGATATTATAATTCAAGACATCACTATCCGGAAATGTTTCTAATGCATCAAACAAACCATTATTACCAAAAGAGGCATTATTACCATCAATTACACCATCGTCATTATTATCAGCGGATGTATGTCCGGCTTCGTCCACGTCGAAAATTCCGTCATTATCGGAATCTAAATCAAAACGATTTTCAACGCCGTCGCCGTCGATATCACATCCCTGGACTTCGTCCAGTACGAGAAATTCATCTACAACGAACACATCCCAGCCGTTTTTTGCGTGCAATCTGATGGTCGCAGTAGTTGCGGTAGCAACAAATTCTATTTTCTGAGTAAACCACTGTGGATCAATCGTCGGGTAATTTGGGTAATTTCCGCTGGCATTATAAGCAGGCAGGCTAGCCGGATACCTTGATAAAGAGTAATCAAAGGGGAGTTCTGTCAGGGTTTCATATTCGTAATAGGGCACAGTCGCAGATGGACTACCAAAGACATCTATTTGTTCTCCCAGCGAAGTATATCCCGGGGCCGGCTCGGCACCAGCTACTGCTCCAATTCGAATCAGGCCACCATGATTATTTATCTGTCCCGCGTCGGAATCTATACCTGGTGTTCCATCGTTATCTTTATTATTTTCGTGATACGTCGGCATAATTCCCATTAGTACTCCAATGGTATACCTGCGACCAATTTCAACGGTAACATCCTGAGAAATAGTTTCGTCATCGGTAGAAAAAATAGCAAATCCACCACCGCCCGGGCTAGGGACGATCATTGCCGGAGTTTCCAACTCGGATTGCTCATTACTGTAAGCTATGTACTGTCCTTCCGACCAATCTACGGACGTATTATCCGGGCGATCCCAGTTACGAAAATTTAGTCGAGTTGCATCATTAAATCCATCCACGTATCTAGTTATTCCATCCACTGCCGTTCTGTAAGTTACCGGCACTCCGGGGCCGGGAGGTGTTCCGGTATAATTATCTTCTGCGTTAAATCCGGAAGAACTACTGATGCTCAGTGTTACACATTCTTCCAGATCGGGAATACCATCATTATCATCATCCAAATCACAAAGATCTCCGATTCCATCTCCGTCATTATCCGAATCACTACAAACGGAAGTACTGCCACAATCGTCACAATCCAAGCAGTCAATCAATCCGTCATTGTCATCATCAATACCATTGCCACAGATTTCTGGCGGACAACACACTCGTTGCATTCTAATGTTATCAATTGCCAATCCGTTGGCACTTGGTCCACCTTTTTGGGAAAAGAAAATATTGGCAGAAGAGTTAGCGGGACCATTCCAGGTAAAAGAGATAGACTGCCAGTTTAAATTAGACCAGCTTGGACTGGCAGGAATGACGGTTCTATACAATTCTACGGTTCCACCGCTTCCATCATTTACATTAGGGCCAAATGCATCAACGGCAAAAGTAGTTTCCGTTCCACTCTGCGGACCGGGTGATGCCCACGAGGCTACGTCCACTGAGATTTGATAACAAGTATTAACCTCAATATTAAAATTTTGTCGCGCGCAGTAGTTACTACCCGGAAACCAAATAAAGTGATCACCTTCGGGATTATTCAAGTTATTAGCGGAGTCGTCAATCAGGTAACCATCCGGACAGGCCGCCGGAGGTGAGAGACAACCATAATCCATAAACCAACCTGGCATAACAGAACTACTTCTTGGTAGTGGTTCGGCCGGAGAGCCTTCGAAAGTGGTAGAGAAGGTAGATGATCCGGTGTTTTCAAATCCGCCGTTATTGATTAGGTTGGGTGTGCAATCGGGGTCTTCACAGTCAATCAGGCCGTCACCGTCGTCGTCGATATTATTATCGCAAATTTCTGGTGATCCAATGATTAATCCGGCATCCCATGAGTTATCGTAATTGCCAGCGGTTACGGGAATAGACTCCGTTCGGCCAGTGTTGTAATCAACGTCCGAATCACTAGAGTCACTATTTCCTCTGGGACCCTGACTAGTAAAAGAAGTTCCGTTAGGTAATTCAAATTCCAGAAAGTAATCTCCCGGCGTCAGCTCATCAAATAAAAAATACCCGGGATTGCCATTGATATCATCAGCAGTTACAGCAGAGGCTGCGATAACTGACGGACTACTATTATTGTAAAGGTTGACTCTTACTGCGTTTATACCATCGGTAACAGATTCATTTTGTATACCATCATTATTGAGGTCATTCCAAACGTAATCACCAATTGCGCCCAGATTAGATGGAAAAATTCCCTGATCTAAATTATAATTATTATCAAGTCCAGACAAGCTGACTATGTTTGTAATAGCGACCTCTGAACCATTATAAGTAGTGCTGACACCATCAGAGTCAATCGTGTCATCTGATCCTACATTTGCGGGTGAGATGTTATATGCCTCTGGTTTATGAAATACTAAAAAATAATCTCCATCTGATAAATTTGGAAAAAGGAAGAATCCACCATTTGCCGAAGCCGTAAAATTAACGAAAGTATCGATGGCTGGATTAGCAATAGCATCACCGTTGTCTTTGTAAAGATCAATTCTTAGACCATCAAAACCAAACTCTCCGGCATTCTGAATTCCATTCCGATTGTTATCCAACCAAACAAAATCTCCAATTACCGAAAGGATATCATCTTGCACGGTAATACCTACCTTTAATGGTTCGGATGGTAGCAAAAAGTCGCCATTATCTACTCTCTGACCGATGTAAGCAAAAGAGTTCCAGGCAACGGAATCCGGAGGACTTCCAAAAGTTGACATAACATTTACGGGAACCCGCATGGGCCATTCCAATACTAAAGAATCCTGTGGATCAAGTCGAGTAGTACCTAAGGCGAATTTAAGTGATCGTACGGTGGTTATATTTGGTGGGGGAGTGGTAGACCAGTTGGGGTTTGCGCAGGATGCTGGTCCCGAAGGTTCGATCCCTTCATTTGAGCGACATGGATTTCCTTGGGTACTATAAAAGACAGTTACACCCGCCGGAGCAGATACCGGACCGACCAGATTAGGACGCCACCTGGATCTTCTGGCAGTAGAACCAATAACCGACCGATCACCGACAAATGGTAAAATATCGATTACCACGACAGAGTCCAGGGGAATATTTCCCTGGTTACGAATCGTCAATTGATAGTCAGATACACCACCGGGAATAGAATAGCCAATATCCGGAAATTTTGTCCAGGTTGAATCCAGTTGTCCCTGAACTAATTTTTCTGATTCAAGCGAAATAATTTCCCTTACATTAATAGGTAGTAAATCACCACAGAGCAATTCGCTGGTATTCCCATCTTCGTCAAAATCATAAATGTCTGGATCGCTCCTCAGACTGCTACAATTGTAATTAGCCGGTGACTGTACATAACTAGAATTATTAAAAGCCGGCGACCCACCGACGGCACGATCGCCTACTAAAGTTTTAAAATTAATGACTATTCGTTCGCCCGGTGGAATTTTAATTCCGGAAGTACCCGTCCATTCCCAACGGAGAAAGGTTCTTCCAGTTGATTTATAATTTGGTGTTATAGAAAAAGAAGGAGGAGGATATCCGGCTTCATTTCCCGAAGCGGGTAAGAACCACGAATTAGGCAGATAGTTTATCCCTTCGGGTAAAAGATCATATATCACAGGATTTTCTAAAGAATCTAGCGTACCAAATGCGTTACTTAATTTGAGGAGAAATGTAATCGTATCACCCCGAAGGTAAGGTGGTGTTTCTACCGGAAACTTTCTTTTTCTGAGGACTGCTCTAGCTCCCGGTGTGGTTGGCTCAATGATCAGATCAACACAGTCATCCGCTAAATTAGCCCCCGGAGTAGTCGTAGATAATTCCGCGCAGTTGGTAATTGTTCCCGGAGCCGCATTCATCATGACTTTAAACTCTATTCTTATGAGTTCATTATTAGTAGTAGTAAATCCCGCAGGAACATCTCCGTAACAGTAATTGATATTTGTAATATATTCTATTCCGGGACTTAGTCCCAGGGAGGCGGTTGTAATATAATTCTCTGGGTCAAAAATAGAGTAAGGAGAACCCGGAGCGAGCCTGGGCCCATTCAGATTGGTGGTATAATATACGTCAGCTCTAAAACGATTTTCTACCAGTCCGCCATAAAACCAACCGCCAACATTAAATTGAGTTACTTCAAGTCCTGGAGGTATATCATCACTTATACAAAAATCGTCCAAATCTTCGGTACCATTTATTCCTGCACTAATCCGGTAACTTTCTATTTCGCCTGGAAACATACTGGTACGGGGCATTCTCTTATCCGTCTCTGCGGAAATCACGGGATTGGTTAGTTCAAAGGTACTTACTTCTGCAATGGTACGTCTACTTTCGCCAACCGGTGTAAATGAAAAGTAGCCTGTATTTGTAACGGTCGATCCAACGGTAAAAGGAGGATCCGGATAAGACACAGTGATTTTGGGATATATACAAACCCCGGGAGCGAGTGAAGGGTGCCTAAATGTTACAACTCTGGAAGCAGCGTTGTAGTTGGCTGTTGTGTTACTTGAGACTGGATTAGATTGTACAAACACTGCTCCCGCTGGTAGCGTATCTCTGATGACTATATTTTCTAAAGAGACAATACCGACGGAGTCCGCATCACGGTTATTACAAAATTCAAGTACGTAAGTTGTATTTCCACCCGCAGCACCTCCATTCAGTCTGTCTTTACTAGCATCCGGATCAGACGAAGCAATAGCTGATACGCTATGCGACGAACTGCTCGAAGGAGCATTATCTGCTGATATAGTAGCGCTATTGGTCGCAATGGCTCCATTAGGTGTAGTACCATAGGGAAATCTTACCGTGACCTGGACCTGACCTGTGGTTCCGGCATTGAGTGGGTTAATCAACCTAAAAGTAACCGTCCGGGTATTTGGGTTGTACACCTGATTGGTCGTATGAATAGAGCCTGATAAACGCACAAATTCTACCTCTGGTGGTAATGGGTCGGTAATTAATACTCCTTCACAATTATCGGTCAAACCGGAACAGGCATATTGAATATCGTAAGTAAAAATTCTCCCTGATTCGATGGACGTAACGGAAGAAGTTTTATTAATGGAAAGGGTCGCTGCCATAGACGGATCGAGCAGACTGAAATGTTGGGTTTGATTTTTTTCTTTAAAACTGATTTCCTGCAGATAAAAGGGAAGGTAAGTTTTTGTGGCTTTTTTGATTTTACTGGTGGCTGAATCGTTTTTACTTTCTTTTTTGCTTTCGCTGAAGGGTGGTTTATAGGCTCCGTAAAGCAGACTGGCTCCTGATTTTTTTAATGTATTTCCACTAAAAAAATAAAATAAAAAACTTATCAGGCATAAGCTTAGCACGGAGAAATACAGCGAATTGTATGACTTCAACTTATTATGCTTACTCGGGGAACGAAAATTTTCTTTCATGGGCTATAAGACTATGTGTCTGTAAGTTACTGATTTTAAGCTTTTTATAAATTAATTTGTAGAGATGTGTCATGGTAAAATGGCAAATCTGCTACGGATAATTAGAAAGGAATTCTCAAGTGTAGATATACGTGCAAAATATATACCATAAGTTTATGTTATGAGTTGTGACGCATTTACGGAGAGAGATTACTAGAGGGGGGAGTTTGGCATAAATACTCTAACTGATGACAAAACCTGTATCCATCATCCAGTCGGATTTGTGACTGTTTTGCGGAGATTTTTTTTGTTTAACGGGGGAAGTTTTTGTTTCTTTGAGTCAATCAATTAAATCTTATATGCTTAATTTAGTGCTCATTTCTGACACCCATGGATTGCACGATCAACTGGAATTGCCTCCCGGAGAGGTGATTTTGCACGCGGGTGATGTTTCCAGTCGTGGAACAGTAAAAGAGGTTGCGGAATTTTTAGAATGGTTTGAAAGCCTGAATTATCAACACAAGGTTTTTATCGCCGGTAACCACGATTTCTTTTTTGAAAAAAGCTCGTCCGAAGAAATAGCAAAAATGATTCCTTCTTCGGTCACTTATCTGAATGATTCGGGAACAACTATCGAAGGCGTTAAAATCTGGGGTTCACCCATCACTCCCTGGTTTTTTGACTGGGCCTTCAACCGACAGCGGGGCGCAGACATCAAAAAGCATTGGGACCTGATTCCAGCGGATACCGATATTCTGATGACCCATGGCCCCGTCCACGGAATTTTGGATAAAACCAATACCGGCGTAGCGGCAGGCTGCGAAGTGTTGCGGGAAAAAATAGGAGAACTGAACTTGAAATTACACCTTTCGGGACATATTCACGAAGGGTATGGAGAAAGGATTGTTGACGGCGTTCGATATATTAATGCGAGCGTGCTGGATATTCGGTATCGGCAAGTGAATGCTCCGGTCTCTTTGAAATTTTAGTGCCGTGGGTTAGTAAACTTTAATTTACTTTTTTATAGTAAATAATGTGAAGGTCAATGTAGAAACAGAGCAGTCCTTACTGCTAAGATCAACGTAGAAACAAGGCAATGCCACTATTTCTATGTTGATCTTAAGCCCCCGAAAATTGATTCTTATTTTAATTTAAAAAGGAAGTTTTATCTAAAACGATTCAACGATTCAACGATTCAACAAGCGAAGCGCCTCAACAATTCAACACCCCAACCTACTTCACCTTCAACACCTTAATCTCCACCCGCTGGTTTTTTCTCCTCCCTACCGCCGTACGATTTGACACCAACGGCTTACGTTTTCCGTACCCTTTAAAAGTCAGTTGTTTCGGGTCAATTCCCTTTTGTACCAAATAATCCACGACCGATTTGGCCCTTGCTTTAGATAAGGCATCACAATAATCGTGGGCCGGAATATCATTCGTATGTCCACCGATCTCCACGGTAATTTGCGGATACGCCCGTAAAAAATCGTACATCTCATCCATCACCGGAATCGACGTAGACTTCATATTCGTACTATCCGCCGCAAAAAATAATTGCTCGATTTGAATCGTCTGACCTCGCTGTAATTTTTTAACATCCAACGCCGCAATAATTCGCTTCTTGACGTTTACGGTAGCGGTCGTTTTACAACCTTTAGCATCGGAAATACTAACGGTATGTTTACCAAATTTTAACTTTCCGGCCTGCGTACCGTCTTCGTTATTGTCCCACAGGATCAAATAACTACCGGTTCCTCCGGTGACCTTAACCGTTGCTTTTCCATTACGGGTGTCCTCGTCGGTGGCGGGTTCCGTGTTGGTGGCTACTGCGCTCAATGGAGTGGGGGCTTTGATAGAAAAATTCTGGGCATTGGTGTTGCCTTGTTTATCCGTAACGGTCAGCGTATAATCTCCGGAAGATAAACTTGCGGTGGCTTTGCTTTTACCGGAAGCGGACCAACTATAACTATAAGGTGTAGCACCACCTGTGACTTGCGTGGCGACCGTTGTTTGATCTCCGGGGCAGTCGAGCGTTGCCTGATAAGTTATTTTAACGTCGAGCGGTGTAAGTGGAACGGGTTTCGGTTCAGATGCGACTAATGGTTCGGAAACGGGAACTGGTTTTTCTGGTTCCGGGGTAGCAGCTACTTCGAGTGGTGGCTGACTGGTCACTTCCACGGTCGCCAAGCCGTGACAATTATTGGCGTCCGTGATTTGGATGACGTGTTTGCCCGGTGTGAGGTTGATGGCGGTGGCAGCGGTTTCTCCGTTGTCCCACTTATATGTGTAGGGTTCGGTTCCGCCCGATGCTTTGATAGAAGCACTGCCGTCGTCGGTGTCTTTACGGCCGGTAGGTTGGAGTAGAGTCGTGACGGCGCGGATATTCGGAGCGGTGACGTTGGCGCTCGCTTTTCTCGATTGTCCGGTGGCGTCGGTGATCGTTACTTCGTACAATCCGGCGCCGAGTCCGGTGCCTTCGGCTCCTTTGAGACTTGATTTATTCCATTTATAAATATACGGTTTGGTGCCGCCAATTACTTTTGCTTTGACTGCCGCTGCCGCTTTTCCATCGCAGGTGAGCGGAGATGTTACCTCGGCGGAAACGGTCATCCTGGCGGCGGGTTCGATTAGAAAAATTCCCTGATCCAGCGTTCCGACCCACAACGCATCTTCCTGATCTACCTTTATAACACTTACATTTTTACTGGTGAAACCATTATTGGAATCAAACCGTTCTACTTTATTTTTTTCGACGTCGTAGCGGGTAATAATATCCGAAGCGACCCAGAGTCTGCCTTCGCTATCGTATTGAATATCCCGTACTTTTCCCTGATGGTAGCGGCTGTCCACGTCTCCGGGAATCCAGCGGTTCCGGTCGTCGGCCATCCATAAAATTCCTTCGCCGAGAATCCACACATCCGGACCGAGGGCGGTGAGATCCACAATTTTTTCTTTCTTTTCGTAAAGCTTAAAATCATCGTCCGCTTTTTCCCGCATCAAAACCCCCGTGTCGGTACCCGCCCAGACCCGTTCGTATTTGTCTACCAACAGCGTATTTATTTTATTGGATTTTAATTTAGAATTTCCGGTATGGTATTGTCGGACCAGCGTGGCGCGGTCGTCACTAACCAATAATTCAAAAAGCCCTTTTTCTGCGGTACCGATCCAGAGCGTTTTATTTTTTTCTTCAAAAAATCCGGCGCTGACCGTCAACTGCTCGCTGGTCGTGTCTCCCAAAATTTCACTAATATTTTCCTGTGGAAAATGACGTGGTGCGTTTCCTCCGTTTTGTAAAAGCAAGTGCCACTGATCACTGGGTGTATTTAATGGTGTGGCATTATCGGCGGAGAATAATTGAAAGACCTGACCGTCGCCACCCACATATTTTTTATTATCAGCACTGATGTGAATATTTTTAATGGTTACGCCACTCGGAATAGCCGTCCCTTTTACGACCCGCATGGGCGTAGGTTCCTGACCACTGACAGTGGTAGAAAGAAAAAATAAAACGCTATATATATAAAGCAGGTGAATTTTCATATTAGAAATTTTAGGCAAATATAAGGAATATCGAATGTCGAATATTGATTTAGGGAATATTGAATTTTCAGATGGGATCTTGGTATCCAGCTTTTTGATTTCAAATGGCTTTATTTTTCAATTACAACCAATTAATGGAAGGTTTGACAAGCTCTAAGCATTAGTTACGAAAAAGCTATCTTGTTTTCATCGTCTTACCGAGGCTAAAACGATAGAAGCGGAAAGCTTATTTTCGGAACTTGTTTTTAAGCGTAGGACTTGTCTCTAATTCTGACGAAATAATGGCAACTCACGGGGCATTTATACGTATATTTGTGTTATGAAGAATATTCGAAATTTCTGTGTAATTGCACATATTGACCACGGTAAAAGTACTTTGTCAGACCGGTTGCTGGAATTTACACAAACGATCTCCGAGCGGGATATGAAGGACCAGGCACTCGATGACATGGATATTGAGCGCGAAAGAGGTATTACGATTAAGAGTCATGCGATTCAGTTGTATTATAATCATACCGACGGTGAAAAATATACCTTTAACCTGATTGATACACCCGGCCACGTGGATTTTTCTTACGAAGTCTCCCGGTCGATTGCGGCCTGTGAAGGTGCTTTGTTGTTGGTGGATGCTTCCCAGGGGATTCAGGCGCAAACGATTTCTAATCTTTATCTGGCGATTGAAAATGATCTGGAAATTATTCCGGTGCTGAATAAAGTGGATATGGAAAGTGCGATGATCGAAGAAGTTTCGGATCAGGTAATCGATCTGATCGGTTGTGAAAAAGAAGATATTGTTTTGGCGAGTGGAAAAACGGGTATTGGTATTCAGGATATTATGAACGCCATTGTTGATCGGGTGCCACCGCCGAAAGGGGACGTGAAAGCGCCGTTGGAAGCGATGATTTTTGATTCGGTTTTTAATTCTTACCGTGGAGTGATTGCTTATTTCAGAATTCTGAATGGCACGATGAAAAAAGGTGAACAAGTTTTGTTTATGAACGCGGGTAACGAATATACGGCGGACGAAATCGGTATTTTACAGATCGGTCAGGTTCCGAAAAAAGAATTACGTGCGGGGGATGTGGGATATATTATTACGGGTATCAAAGTGTCGAAGGAAGTAAAAGTGGGGGATACGATTACGAACGCACTGATGCCGGCGGCAGAAGCAATTAAAGGTTTTGAAGATGTCAAGCCAATGGTATTTGCGGGTATTTTTCCGATTGACAACGATGATTTTGAGGACCTGCGGGATAGCCTGGAAAAGCTGCAACTCAACGATGCTTCGCTGGTTTTTGAACCGGAATCTTCGGCGGCCCTGGGATTTGGTTTCCGTTGCGGATTTTTGGGAATGTTACACCTCGAAATTATTCAGGAACGGTTGTCCAGAGAATTTAATCAGGAAGTAATTACCACGATTCCTAACGTAACTTACTTTGCTAAAACTAAAAAAGCCGGAAGTGAAAAATTTCTGGTAAATACTCCAGTTGATTTGCCCGATCCGGGAATTCTGGAATTTGTGGAAGAGCCCTTTATCGAAGCACAGATCATCACCAAGCCCGATTATATTGGTGCGATTATGAAATTGTGTATGGACAAAAGAGGGATTCTCAGTAAGCAAATTTATCTGACACCAACGCGGGTAGAATTGACTTTTGAGATGCCACTGGCAGAAATTGTTTTTGACTTTTATGATCGGTTAAAATCTATTTCACGCGGATACGCTTCGTTTGATTATACGCCGTTAAATTTCCGGCAGTCGAATCTGGTTAAACTGGATTTATTATTAAATGGTGACCCGGTCGATGCTTTATCCGCCCTTGTACACCGGACAAAAGCCGAAAATTTCGGTCGCCGCATCTGCAAACGACTCAAGGAATTATTACCCCGTCAACAATTTAAAATTGCCATCCAGGCCTCGATCGGAGCAAAAGTAGTTGCACGGGAAACCATCTCTGCCTTGCGAAAAGATGTAACCGCCAAATGTTACGGTGGTGATATTTCCCGTAAGCGGAAGCTGCTGGAAAAGCAGAAAAAAGGAAAGAAGAAAATGCGTCAGATCGGTAACGTAGAAGTGCCGCAGAAAGCGTTTATTCAGGTGTTGAAGCTGGATTAAAAAAACGACCAAAAAAAAAGGGAAGCCCAGGCTTCCCTTTTTTTTGGTCATTTTTTTTAGGGACTTTGGTTGAGGACCGGGAGGTTACTCTAGAAAATCACGAAATTTTCCCCCAGCCCTAAAGGGAGCTTTCGTGATTTTTTAGTTTGCTGAGATGAGGGAGGATGGTTTTTATTTTCAACCTTTAGGGATGGGGAAAAAAAATAAAAACCATCCGAATGGAGCGGCTGAAAGATGAATAAGTATAAAAAAGCT
>JAUKWC010033757.1:0-17395 GCA_032356245.1 Endocladia muricata | reverse complement strand
GTGATGAAGCTGACGGCGCGCCCCTCGCATCTATTTGCGCTCAGTACTCAGACATTGTAATACTCAGCTCGAGACAGAGACTAAAGTAGCACTGGAGCTTCGCCGAGGTTGACAACCGAGAGGACTGTGTCGATAAGTTTAAGGCCCCCATACTCCTTATCTCTGGGGACCACCACCCGACCATGCTCAAGACCCTCAAGTTTCATCTCCTCACCCACCTTGCAGATCACATTTGCAACTTTGGAGGCCTACAACACCTAGATGCCGATGTTCATGAACAAGCTCACACTGCATTCAAGCAAAACTACCGCCGCAACTCCAAGCGAAGGGCAACAGCCATGGACGAAAACGTCCGCCGAATCCAGCTCCACGAAAACCTTGGTGCCCTTCGATCTCAAGTCGGCTTCGTCTTTCAATTGCGTCGCGTCAGAACCCGGCACAAGAATCTAAACGACAGGCACGGGGCGCGTCTTGTCAGGGAAGGCTTCAAAATGCACCTCCGCGAGCTCGCCCACTTGAGAACCCTCGCCATGCCACTTCTGGGAAACGAAGAAGGGCGCCTCACCGCCACGATGCCACACTCACTACGCGGAGAATCTCTCGATATCTGCATCGATGTCCTCGTACAGCTTGGTCACAAGGGCACCACTGTGCTGCTGGACATGGTACTTGCCGAGCTTCTCTCGCCACATTCGGTCGACGGATGTGACACTCTCCACATTACCATCGTCAAAAGTGGTTACGTTGTCCGCGGCTTCTGTCCTTCTGTCAACGACTAGGATCTCGACCTGAATGTCATTTGAGTCGACCCAATCTAGAAACATGTCCTTCAGCGCGTTCATGCAAACAGTAGCTTCGGCGCGACGACACGGCAGCGATTCAGCTTCGTGCTGCTGGTCGCCAACGACGAAGATCACACAGACACTGCATAGGTGGCCCGGGTTCGGTCTCTCTTCCATACGCATGAACGTGAAACACTGCACCCCACCGAGTATGCCTTCGTTCAGTACATGGATTGTATTCCAACAATCGACGCTGTTGATGACACTCTGCAACTCGTTTGCTTTTGGTGGTCTACGGATGAGAGTGTAAATCGTACAGAAAATTCCGTGCAACTCCCAAAGATGCAGCAACATGGACGCCAAGCTTCTGCTTCTCCCTAGTTTGGCCTGTACAAGACCTCTGCTATCATTCGGACAGCTCACGCGGTGCGGTCAAATTTTCACATCCCCTGTTTCACTCCTCAGCTTCATTGGCTCTACCATCACTTCTACATAAACGGGTTCTACAGAGAACTTGATGGACGGCCAGTCCTACTTGAACCCTCCCCCCCAACGGACACGCCATTCTCTCTGCACTGGAATTAAACACACAAGAAAACTACAATCCGTGTAGTGAGCTACTGACATACAAGTACGGTTTCCTTCCTTCTCTCTATTCTTTGCGTCGATGGTTACTCGTACTTTGCTCCGACAACAGCGGGCAAAGGAGTATCCAAAATTGTGGCGGGAATCCGTGACACGCCGGACGCGCCATCGGAAAGTTAATACGGTCCCTTCCTTGAGTCTCCAGGTGTAAAGTAGCAATTGACAATACTACGAAGCATGCAAGAGACGTCCTCCGAAAACTACGCCTTCCGTACCGCCAGGTAAAATTTGTTCCCCGAACTCACCTTCACCATATTTGTGGGTACTGCAGGCGCGCCTGATAACAAATCCTCGCCATCCTCCTCATCAGACCGTTCTATCCTCTCATTCAGCAGCTCGCGCAACGCCCCCCAGACCTAGAGAACCATACCAAAACATCTCTTGCGGAACAATGGAGCATAAATCGCTGCAAACGCTGCATAGTATCTCGGCGGTTGCTAAGGGCAGGCACTTGGAAAACATCAGGCTGTGAGTGCGTGGGCGCTGGCCGCCACGGCTCTCAGCATGCTGCAGACAGAATACTACTGTCTGCAGCCAGGCGTCCAGGCGTGCGAGTTGGAAGATGGACCCGCACACGGACGTCCCATCCTGTTGAGTATAGTACAGTCGGAGCTCGTAAAGGACATATCTCTTCAAAGAGTTTTGAAATAGTACGTCAACCTCCTCGAGATCACACACCTTCGTCGGTAGAGGATAATCACCGTATGGTTTATCCTCGACCTCGCTCAGTCGCCACGATGAGAAGCGTGGAGGCCCTTGCTCCCCTTCTGAACCTATCAGCTTCACCCGCGCTTCAAGTGCTTGAGATGAGCGCTTCGCCCGATCGCTGTTCGATACAAATGTGGTCTTCCACGACCTCAAGGAGACTTGCCCCAGGCGTTGGAACAGCTTGTCTCTAACATTTCTCTTTCGCGCGCTCATCACTTCAGAGACTGTAAGCCTCATCCTTCCACATACACCATAGTCCGTTGCATCAGGCTCCTCGAGCTCGCGGCGGGATTTGACGTCCAGAAACAAGGATGACCAGTTCACGGTGCTAAGCTCTGCACGCACCATTCCAACTTGGGCCGTCGCCTCATCGTAGTAGGAATGTGTACAGTGCTCCTTACGATGGGCAAGAACCATCGGAGGGATCAGCTCGACACCATCCAGGCCGTTCGCCGAATGCTCCCCCGCCACGTACAGCGCACTGCGACGCACCCGGTTCCGGACTGGAACAGGACTTGTTGGGTCCAGCTCAGCAGTTCCGCGGTGGCACCATTGGAGAATCTGCATTTCGATGGCCTTGCCAACACCAATGTACTCTGCCCCCACTTCTGTCATACGCTTGCGACTATCACCACATCTAGTTCCGACACGTGGTTTTGCCTGCTCGGTGCCACCAGAAATCCCATGCGCCAGGCGTACGCTCTCGTTCTCTTGCTTGATATCCTTGAATTCGGCTTGGAGTTGCAGGAGCTCGGAAAGCGTTGCCTTAGTCGTCACCCACATCTCACGAAGTTCTTAATCGGCCTTCCATACCTTCTCTATGTAGTCATTGACCCTTGTCTTGAGACCAGCAATCTCTTACTCCAGCGCCCTTACTTTGTTCGTGTGCCCGGCAAGCATCGTTTGTAGCTTTTACATCTGCTCATGCTAGATCGATTGTGAGAGAGGTACAGAGGAAGTCTCAACCCTTGTCTGGGATGGCATGCGCGGAGGTGGAGACCACGAGGATCGCACCCTCGATGCGCGAGGAGGACGCAGGGTCGCAAGACTAGTTTGCCCTGTTTCACGGCGGTTGTGCGACTGTACAGGGGCGGCAATGCCGGCGTGCGGACGCGTGGAGCGGACGCAGTTCCGGCCCGGAAGGTAAAACTGGCTGTGCTCGATCTATGGTCAAATTGAATGGCCGAACGACAAGCACGCATCTGGTTGACGCCACACCTTGATGGAACTGCCAGTGCTTCAGGGTTATCGTGAGCCGCCAGAACAGTGGCAACATCGGCTTGTTCACCTTCTGGACAAAACAGAGACGGCGCTGGCGTCTTCTCGAGCTGGACAACCGCCATTATCCTGCCTGCCAGCCGCCACTGAATTTCATTAACGTCGCAGTTTGATGCAGTCACAGCGACAGGCGCACACGGGGCATCCTCCTCCTCCTCCCACTGCTTGTGGGTGCGCTTGTGAGATCGTTGCATTGAAACAGCCGTTCCCGTCCTTCTGTCCGGAGGAGCCATCCATATAGAGCTGCGCCACAGGCAGAACCGGACAGACGCGGGCTCGGAGAGAACAACTTATTAGGAAACTAGGTCGCAGTTGTTGTAAACTGAGCAGTGCAAGTCCCAGTTAGCAGCTACCACTGATAGTGGGGCCCTGGTAAAGTCATGCACACGCGGAGAGTTCCTGCCGACGTTTGATGGATCATAAGCGTCAACAGCAGGACTGCAAGCAGCGGCTGAGAGCCTGCAAATGGACATTTGAGAAAGTAACAAAAACCCAGGCCTGGATGGTGTCACTAGTGCCTGGGGCGTAAGTCTGCACATGTGGAAATTCATGGGCAAAAGGATGTCGTTTTTCAGAATAAATTTCGCACATCCATTTGCGCATGTGTTTTCACATGTGTAGATCTCAGCCCTTCTCAGTACTGACCCCCTTTGAGTCCGAATTTTCATTACTTCTCAAACCCTTTTATGCTGCTGTAAGGGCCCAAATATCGCCCACTTTTCCGGACGTCCTTTCTTGCGGCTAAGTCCAAGTCTTTCTCGGCCCCTATATTGTGGCCTCATCGCCTGGAAGTGGGTCACAAACTGGAATGTAGTGTTCAAAGGCATCTACCTGCACGCTATTTTGGAAGATCCTACAACGTACTGAGAAGCTAAGCTTATCCCCATAGTTTGTGAACAGCTCCTCGCCCTTTAGGATCCACGCGTCGCATGGATCGTAACTGTGACTAGTGAACGTAGAGCTCTCTGCGGCAATTCCCCCCCATCCTCGGCAAACTCCACATTTGCGTCTCGCGCTCTAGAAGTATCTCTACATCGCTCCTCCCCGTCCCCAGGCAAGTACAAGGCGTCACTCACCAACCCGGCCACACAAAGTGATGCCGGTACAATGTCCACCTTATGCCTCGGACCTTCGAGGGATTTCGCCCCCCTTTCCACGACAATAGCTACTCGGTTGAAACGTTATTTGTCAACTCCAAAACCTCCACCTCGGTAGATCTTCGCCTTTTCCCGCGTGCGCTCACACATGTCTGCGTAAAGGAGCGTCCTATAGAAGGAGAGGATCGTCTCTCCTTTCGCGAAGGCCTGGTCCGCAAACACCCCGAGTCCCACTCCTTCGTACTACTCCATCGATGGACGCACCATCACACCTGTCGCCATTGCCTCCACCGCCCATATTGATAGCGGGTCTTGCGTGTCAAGCAGGGCGTGGTATGTCGCCGGCTAGTTGTCCATCGACGCCCGTGAATAGCGCAGGGAAAGCATGGGATCCCCGGCGTAGTTCGCAATAAACCGGGCTATGGAGTCCGGTAGACACAGATACCGAGGACACCGGGGAGGAGCATCAGCAAGGCTGCTCCCCCTCCTGGCAGACACATTTCGTTTCATGCCGGCCAAGTACCTGACGGAAAGCCCCACATCCCGCAGAGAGTCACCAATGTCGCACGTGGTGCTCACAAAGTTTTTGCAAAACGCTTTGACCAAGCTCGGTAGAGCTTGAATGACGCAGTCGACATCCTTGTCGCACCCCACGAAACGGCGATGTATCGGAAGCCGTACGCATACTCTTGCAGTCGCGCAAGTACCGCTGGACAAGTCCACCACAAGGTCCCCCGGTGTCCAATACTGCAACAGCAGCTCGCTCATGTGCTGGATGCTCTTCTGCTCAGGTTGAAGCATCTTCATGCGACTCCCTTCGCCAGCTCTTCTCATCGCCTCCTCAGGCTCTATCTACTAGATTTGCGGAGTCTGCACCTACCCGTTGCTTTGGTGGAATACCCGGGCGAGCTCCACTTCAAGTGGCACATTCCTCCGCCAAAAATGAACAACCCATTCCGTGATTGAGGCGTGGCCACATCGGTTTATACCCGAGTTTTGTGTGTAATGACCTCGAGCTTGGACATAGACCACCGGCTGGTCTTCCACGGTAAAGACAATGTCCTTCTGCCGCCTCCCCCTCGACGCACTGGTCCTATCCCTCACCTCGTCGTACAACTCTCGGCCGTGGTGCACGAGGTACGAAAGCCACATGCAGAATTGTACACCACTGCAGACGATGATTCCGTGGCCAGTTTCAGCAAGCAGTGCGTCGAATATTGGTACGGAGACGTCCATGTCCTTGTGGTGAAAACATCATGGAGAGAGTTGCCCGCACCCCGCTCGCTTCTGGTGTTGAACAGAGGGTCCGTCAACAGGAGCTGAATCTTACCCTCCAGGCACTCACCCGAGTCGTCAGTGTGATGATTGAAGAGGACGTGGAAAGTGCATTTGTGGACACGGCAGTCGGACTTCGTTACGCCAACCAATGTCGCGAGAAGGATGGTCAATTGATTCTCGTCGGGGAGCGACTCTTCAGACATCTCCTCCGGCGATGGAGACGGGCTAATACAGTTGGCTGGTTGTGGTGCTTCACGAAGGGCGTCGTTCGTCTCCCGCAGTGCTGGGTGGAGCGTGGACCCGAAAGCCTCACTAGCTTCCTCCGTACATCTGTGTGCCACCACATCCCTGAATTCGTTGTCAGTACCCTACAGTTACAGACCCATCTCCTCTTTCAGCCGGGAAGACAAATAACAAGGAGGCTGTGCGGGAAGTCCCACACTGGGCGTGGTGCTCGACAGTGTCACCTGTCGACCACGATCCGATCTAGTGTCTTCCAAATCAGCATCCGACAGCTCCGAGTCCACCTCGATAACCTCTGAGCAGGCACCATCATCTTCAGGCGCCTTACGCTCAAGCCCGGAGGCTTTCTGGATATTCACACTCAAATCCGCAAAGAAGCTTGGCAAGTGGTCATTGCGCTACTCAAAGGGGTCCAGTTACGGCAAGCTGCTGCGGTACTTGATATGGTACAATTTTTCGTTTATAACGATGGCTTGCAAGCTCGACAGGAACAGACTGGAAACCGCCCGCATTGCTGCGCCTTTTTCAGTAGTTCGGCCCCAAGCTACCGTACTGCTCGTACTCTCTTCCACACTTGCTACCCCATTCCCTCGCAGCGTGATCTCATGCGTGATGGGTGCAATCTCATCAGCGCGTGACTTCAGAGCCACAAAGCGCTGAATGCGCGGACGAAATAGAACGTAGGGTCCATCTAGCACCTCGCACTCCGACACTCCCACTACCTTCGCCAGCTTCGTCTAAGCCCGAAGTAGCCGCTGCACAGCAAACGCAAGACGATTTCCAGTCTGATTTATATTCTTGAAAGCGAATACGTGTTTGCTGCCGCGCCTCGAGTAGCATATGTTGATCGCGCGGAAGAACTAGAGAACCTTGAAGGTTATGAGGCGGCCAATAGAGAAGATTCCCGGCTGAACTACTTCCCGAACCTTGCTGACCTTAGAGGGAATGCTCGCGGTTCGAACTATAAGATGCACCCTATACGTAGTTCTTCTGCCTCAGGGCCGCATCTGCAATCTCCCCAATCCTCTTGTATTTTCGGGTCCGTATCACGATTGACAGCGCTGCGCACAATATCTGCTTCATCTGCTCCGTGCCCAGCTCGAGAAAAACCGGGTTGTCGCGCTCGATAGAAGTGGGGAAGTCGTGGCCTGGCTTGCGCTGCTTGGTCTTCACTGCGGCAAGTTCCTTGATCGCCATTGCGACCTCTTCGTCTGCTGCTAGGACAAGGTGCAGGAAGGCCGACATGTGGAATTTCATGAAGGCAAACTCAGCGTTCACCTCGCATGAGGAGAGAACAGCAATAAAGGCAGACAAGCACACACCGGCTATCCCGAGCCGACTGAGTTCAGTCAGCGTCATCGTTACAGTGCGGTGCGGAATTGAAGAAGGAAAGAAGCTCAGGAATGATGGGGATGCAAGGAGGGAGGAGCAAAGCGTCGCAAGCGAAGCAAGAAAACCCACGTGGATCGAAGTACACGGCAGAGTGACGAGGACGAAGCAAGCAAAGTAGGAAGGACCGCGTCGACATATCGGTATCACGAGTGTGTGAAGTATTTTGCAAAGGGAGCACGTGTGTGCCATTTGTCTTGAGGACAGGAAGGGCAGCGGCCAGGAACACGACATGCTCCCACACGCTCACGTTTCTGTTCCATAGCAGCAGTAACGAACAGTAGCGCCCCCTTCACGAAACTTAGAATAATAAGTAAATTATTTGGGTTATGGTGGGGTGCCACTAGTCACAGGGGCTGAGATCTACACATATGCCAACACATGAGCGAATGGGCGTGCGTAATTTGACCTGAAAAACAACATCCATCCGGTCAGGTATTTTCACATCTGTAAATCTCAGCGCTTGTCATTAGTGATACCCGACCGATCTTATAGATTACATAGTTTTCAAACGTGAAATACAGCTATTGCGGCGTGCTCAGAATTTCTTCTTTTTGTGCGCGACGATAACTACCGCCAATCATGCCCGTCCAATTTTTCCTGAGCGTCGTTTCCGTACCCCTCCTACTGTTCAACTCTCTCCTCTCAGTCTTTCCATTCTCTACCGTCACCTGTCCACCGGCCCCCGCACACGGATCCTTTCTTGTCTTCTCCACCTTTCCATCACAAAATTCGTCCTCCTTCATCCCAATTTTTGATGGTTTCTCACGTGTTGCGTGCTTCCGAAATGACCGACCAACATTTCACCACGACCCCCACACGCGACGCGCTGTAGTTTGCGTCGAAGTAGCAGCTGGCGGTACAATTGGAGCCGGACTCGCAGCCGGCGGCGGCAGGGGAGGAGTTCCGGGCCGAAGTGGGCGCCTCCATATTTTCGGAAAGGGATGCGGGCGTCCACCGGGTGCAGTACCGTAGTCCACCTTCCACCCGTACTGCACAGCTTGGAATGCCATGAAATGCTGACTTTCGTAGCATTCCAAAACTCGGAGTTCTTGTAGTACTGGGGTTTTCGGCATGGACGCTGACTTTCAGAAAATATATTCTTTGAACTGCCGTTTGCAGTGAGCGCCCGCATCCACTACTCGCAGTTCGTCTCCTAGTAACGCACCAAGCTCGTATTGTGAATTGTGTAGTCCACTGCAGTTCCGCAATTCACCTTGCGTACCTCAATGTCACATGATAACCTACAGCCTGTATCACGTGGATAAGCTCACCTTAGACCTTTCATACTCTTAATAGCCTTCCGACGCATTTCGCGTAACTGCACGGAGGACTACCACGCACTATTCTACCTACCTGCAGCTCTAGGAAACTGAACATCATGCTCGTAGATGTTCGGCTGCACTGGTCTACGCAGAATCTTGCCAACGCTATTTGGGAAGAGATGATGTGAATAACACTGCCCCGGTTTCTAGGACAGTATTGTAACCATATTGTAGCGCGAACAAGGACTAGAATTTCATTCGCATAAGGCGTCGAATATTGCACAAGTGTTGCATGGCGGCGTCAGTTGAGGGCCTGCGGATAATAAGACGTGCAACTGTATTGCAGGGCTCAAACGTAGTGGTTCTGCCTATCGCGTTGCGTTCGTGTAATAGAGCCTATTTTTGCGTCGATCCGCCACTGGTTAACCATGCGCGCACGGCTTCATCCATCTGGCACCGCCTGGTTTGCGCCGAGGTGGCGGCAAATACAGCGCCAGGCTCAGGCCTACAGTCGGGTCGGCATCCTACCATAAGGAAAAACCTTCTTCCTTTGCTGTACGGCCATCTATCTTGAGAAGGATGTAAGGAGTACAGACGACAACACCTCACTCCACCCTTACCGTAGCCGTGCTATGGTTGAGCTACGCAAAACGGGAGATACACGCTTCTTGTGCTGAACAGGTCTAACACGTACCATACGAAGGTTAAGAACAAACTGAACCTCGACTCAACGTCAGAAAGAAGTTCTAAACGTGTAATGCGAGGCGTTGCAAAGTAGCTAATTGTAAACATCGGTGGGGCGTCAGTAGTGTCACGGGCGGAGCTCTGCACAAGTCAAAAGACATGCGCAGATGGATGATGATTTTTAGATTAAGTTTCGCTCCTCAATCGACGCATGTGTTTTCAAATGTGTAGATCTCAGCTCCTGCCACTAGTGACACCTCCCGTAATCGGCCACAGAATCGCTTACACACGGGTGATACCGAGCGTGGGAACGAAGAGATCCTCGAATCGACGTCAGAGAGAAGTTCTACATGTCTTTTCCGTGGCATCTAAAAGTAAGTAAGTTTTGAGATGGGTGGGGTCCCACTAGGGACAGAGGCGCAGATCTGCACATGTGAAAACACATGGGCAGATGGATGTTGTTTCTCAGGGTAAATTTCACATCTCCATCTACCTATGTGTTTTCACATGTGTAGATCTTAGCCCCTCTGACTAGTGACACCTCCCTATTCGGCTACTGAACAACTCGTACACGTGGGCCATAAAACGTAGAAACAAACTGAATCTCAAGTCGACGTCAGAGGGAAGTTCTACATGTATATTTTGTGGCATTGAAATGTAAGTAATTCTCAAGAACGGTGGGCTGTCACTAGTGACAGGGGTTCAGATCTACCCATCTAAACATACATGAGCAGATGGATGTTGTTTTTCAGACTACACTACGCACAACCATCGACCCGTCTATTTTCACATATGTAGTTCTTAGCCCCTGTCACTAGTGACACCCCCTATTCGCCTACTGAGCTGCTTTTATACGTGTGATACTATGCGTGAAAACTAACCAAACCACGTGTATTTCGTGGCGTGAGAAAGCAAGTATTTTCCAGATCGGTTGGGTGTCATTAATGACTGGGGTAGACATCTTCGCATGTAAAAATACATGGGCAGATGGATGTTGTTTTTCAGGTTACATTTCGCGCATCCATCTACCCATGTATTTTCACATGTGCAGATCTCAGCCCTTGTCACTAGTGACACCCTCCTCGTCTGAATTTTCGTTACTTCTCAAATCTCTCTTTGCTGCTATACCGGGTCCAAAGTCACCCACTTTTCTCGGCGACATTTCTTTGTGGCTGCGTCGAAATCTTTCTCAGCCACTAAAGTGCGGCCTCTTCGCTGGATTTGGTTATGAGGCTGGCACTTATCATTCAAGTTTATTTACTTGCACACTAGTTTGGAAGTTCCTACGATGTGCTTAAAAGCTAAACTTATGCCCGTAGTTTCTGACAAGCTCTCCGCACTCCAGAATCTCACGCAGCGCACGCATCGTAACGGTGTTCAGTGAACGTATAGTTCTCTGCAACAACTCCTGTCGATCCTCATAAAACTCCACATTCGTGTCTCGCGCTCTAGAAGTACCCCTATTTTGCTCCTCGACATCCCCAGGCAGGTACCGAGCGTCATTTTACAAACCCTGCCACAGAAAATGGCGTTGGTGCGATGTACGAGTTATGCCCAGGAACTTCATAGGACTCCGCCCGCCATTCCACGAGAAGAGCTACACGCGTCAAACTTTCCTTGTCTATCTCTAGGATTCGGTCCCCGTAGATCTTCGTCTTCTCCCGATTGCGCCCATGCAGGTCCGCGCACAGCAGCGGTCCATCGAAGGGGAAGATCGTCTCTTTTTTCGCGAGGACCTGGTCCGCAAACACCCCGCGTCCCCCATCTTGGGACATGACCGTCGACGGACCCACCACTACATACTTTTCCTCCACTTCCACCACCGGTACTGTTACCAGGTTTTGCTTGTCCAGCACGGGGTTGTTATTCGCCGGCCAAATGCCCATCTACGGCTGTGAATAGCGCTCGAAATGCATGACATCATGAGTGTAGCTCGCAACAGACCGGACTATGTAGTCCACCGGACATTGATAGCGGCGACACCCAGCACGAGCATCAGCAGGGTTGCCCACCCTCCTAGCAAACACATTGCGTTTCACGCTGGCCAAGTACCTCGTGGAAAGCTCCCCAACCAGCGTTGAGCGAGAAATGTCGCACGCAGTACTCACGACACTCTCGCAAGATGCTTAACCCAAGCTCGGTAGAACCTGATTGACGCAGTCGTCATCCGTGTCGCACCTTACAAAACAGCGATGTCTGAAAAGCCGTCGACATGCCTTTGCAGTCGCGCAAGAAACGCTGAACGGGTGCACCGAAAGGTCCCCCGGTGTTGAATATTGCAGTACCAGCTCGCTCATATGTTCAATGCTCTTCCCGTCAGATGGCAGTATTATCATGCCACTCCCTTCATCAGCTCTTCTTACCACCGCTCTGGGCCCCCCAGCAGCTAGATTTCATCCGTAGAGTTCGTTCAAGCAATGAACGGTGGTTTCCTAGTAGACGAACAAGGTCAGGACGCCGGAGCGAAAGATTGCCGGTCTCAAGACAGGAGTCAGCGACTACAACGAAAAGCTATGGTAGGTCGATGAAAAGCTTCTTGAGGTGTCTGTGACGGCTAATGCAGCGCTTTCCGAGTTCCTGCGACCAAGAATCCTAATTCAAGGATGTCAAGCAGGAGAACGAGAGCCTACGCCTGTCTCCGGGGATATCTGGTGGCACCCAGCAGGCCACACCGTGTGCTCGAGCTAGACGTAGTCAGACTCCCAAACGTGTGACGCAACTGGGCGCAAACCACGTTCGTGTTGCCAGGACCATCAAGAGTCAGATTCTGCAATACTGCCACCCCCGAACTGCTGAGCTGGACCTAACAAGTCATATTCCAATCTGGAACTGTGCGGGTGGCAGTTCGCCGTGCGTGGCGGGGAAGCTCTCCACGGACGGCCTGGAGGGTGTCGTGCCATATTCACACATGGTTCTTGCCAGTCGTAAGGAGTCCTAGACGCTTTCCTACTACGATGGGGCGACACCTATGGTTGCAATCGTGCGTGAAGAGCTTGGCACAGGAAACTGATTGTGCTCGTTTCTGGACGCCAAATCCCACCGCGAGTGCGAGGATGCTGCTTCAAGAAACTATGCTCCATGCCCAAGGATGAGGCAGACAATCTGTGAGGTCATGACTGCGCGGAAGGGAAACGCGAAGGACAAGCTGTAACAATGCCCTGGGTGTTTCTTCTTGATGTAGCGGAAGACCACATTTGTATCGGACAGCGAGCAGGCAGAGCGCTCATCTCAGGCACTTCAAAAGCGTGTGAGGCTGATGGCTTTAGAACGGGAGCAAGGAACTCTGGACTTCTCATGGTGGCGACTCACTAAGTTCGAGGATCTAGCATAGGGTGATTACTCTGTACCGAAGAAAGTGTTCGATGCTGAGGGGGGTGACATATTGTTCGGAAGCACTTCGAGGCGACACGTCATTTTCGAATTCCGAGGGTACCCTGCTCAACAGGAGGCGGCGTCCCCGTACAGGTTCGTCATGCAACTCGCATGCCTGGATACCTGGCTGGCAACAGTTATGTCCTTCCTGCAGCGTGCTGATGGTCGTGGCGGCCAGCGTCAATGCACTTACAGCCTGATGTTTTCCAAATACCTCCCCTTGGTAACCGCACTGATACTACGCATCGTTTGCAGCGGCGTATGCCGCATTGTTCCACACGAGAGGTCTCGGTATGATTGTACGGTTCAGGGAGCGTTGTGTGAGTCAGTGAATGAGGGCATTGAACGGTCTGGTGAAGAGTGCCGCGAGGATATCTTAGCAGGTTCGCCTGGAGTAGCCACAAACATCGTGAAGGTTGGTTTAGAGAAAAAATTCTATGTGGCGGTACGGAAGACGTGCTTTTTGGTCTACATATCCAATATGCTCGGCGGTGCTGTCGATTGCTACATGGCACTTGCAGACTCAACGGAGGGACCGTATGACCTTTGCAATTGCGCGTCCGGCCTGTTGCGGACTCCGGCCATAACTTTAGACTCTCCCCCGCGCGTTGTTGTTGGAGCAGAGGACAAGTGACTGTCGATGTGCAGAAGAGAAGGAAGGAGAGAAACCATACTTGTGTATTGGGAGCTCAGTAAACAGATTGTAGTTTTCCTGTGTGTTTGATTTCAGTGCAGAGCGAATGGCGCGTCCTTTAAAGAGGGGGGGGTTGAGGCAGGACTGGCCGTGCATCAGGGTCTCTTAAGAACCTGTTCATGGATATGCGATAGTAGAGCCAGCGGAGCTGAGGAGTGAAAGGAAGGATGGGGAAATTTGACCGCACCACTTGAGCTGCCCCGATGACAGCGGAGGCATTGTACAGGTCAAACCAGGGGGAAGCCGGAGCTTGACGCCCTTTTCGCTGCATCTTGGGGAGCGAGACGGGATTTCCTGTGCGATTTACATTCTCATCTGTAAACCGCCGGAAGGAAACGCACTGCACGGTGTCATCAACAGCATCGATTGGTGCGATACATTTCATGTACCGAACAAAGGTATACTCGGTAGGCTGCGCGATTTTCACGATCATGCTTACCGAAGAGAGACAGCAGCTGGGCCACCCATGCAGTGTGCGTGTGTTCTTCGTCGTCAGCGGCCAGGAGTAAGATGCTGAATCGCTGCCGTTTCGTCGGGCCGAAGCTGCTATTTGCTGAAAGGCGCCGAATGACATGTTTCCTCATCGGGTCGAGTCGAAAGACGTTAAGGTCAAGATCATATTTGTTGAAGAAAGGGCAGAAGCCCCCGAGAACGAAACTACTCTTCACGATAGAAATTTGGAGAGTGTCATGTTTGAGGACCGAATGTTGGTGGAGAACCTCAGCCCGGATAAGGTCCGGCAGGACAGTGATACCCTCGTCACCAGTCGTGACAAGAAGATCGATGCAGATGTCTGTAGCTTTTCCGACTGGAATTTGGAGCATCGCGGCAGTGAGACAGCCTTGTTCGTTTCCGAGAAGCGGCATGGCGACGGTTCTTAAGTGAGCGAGTTCGCTGAGGTACATTCTGGAGCCTTTCCTGACAAGACGCGCCGCGTGCCTGTCCTTCATATTCTTCTGCGGGGTCGTAAGGCAACAAGATTTTCAGACAAAGTCGACTCAAGTTCGAACGGCAGCAAGTTTTTTGGAGTGCTGCACTCGGGCGGACGGTCTCGTTGCTGGCTGCTGCCCTCCGCTTTGAGTTGCGGCGGTAGTCTTGCTTGAATGCAGTGTGAGCGTGTTCATAAACACCGGCATGTAGATGTTGTACGCCTCGGAACTTGCGGATGACATCTGCAAGGTTGGGGAGCAGATGAAACTTGAGGCTCTTGAGCCTGGTACGGTCGCGATCCCCAGAGATGTAGGGCATGGAGGCTTTAAACTTATTGACACCGTCCTTTCGGTGGTCAACCTTATCGAAGCTCCGCTGCTTCTCTACTTCCTGTCTCGAGCTGGGTTTGAGAATGTCTGAGTACTGAGCTCCAATAGATGCGAGGGGTGCGGAGTCACGTTCATCTCAGCAACGGTCTATGATTCCTGCAATCATCGGAAAGACCATGGCAACGGATTTGTAATGTTGGGCCTCCAGATTGCCGCGGGCACCCTCATTTCTGTAGGGTCCGTGTAGGCGACTGCCTTTTTCGGGAGCGGAGAAGTCGACGTGTAGGCTGGGAACGTAGACGTCCCTCTGAATGGTAGCCAGAACCATGTCGACTCCGCGAAGGAGAGCGGTGCTGATGGTTCTGATCTGTTTCCGACTGTTGCGGGCGGAAGCTCGCGCTGTGATTAGAACGGGGGAGTCGAGCCTATGATAAATGCAGGTTTCGGTTTGCTTGGGATATGCAGAGGTGCATGTTGTGCAGTGTTTCGAAACCGAAATGGGAATACATGCCGAGACGAAAACTAGACGGATGGAAGGGGCATGTTTCCAGAACGGATGGTAACCTCCGCAGGGAGGAGGCGGAGAGGATTTCTCGCGCCTGTGCGGTAGCAGCTCGTGCCTTCTCCGCCTTGCCCAGCAGTGCGAGAACAGCGGCGTCCCCCTCGAAGTGAACCACTTTCCTGCGAAGATAGATGGTGAACTACGTGGTGCGCGGCGGGAATGAGACTGACCAAGTAAGGATATCTGAAGGTACTTCGCAACGGTCGCAGGGTTGGCTGGTTTTTGGGGCCGACTGAATGCCGATGACGTCCTTCTCTTCCGGTATGTCGCGACATTAGCTGGTGAGGACTGGGTGACGTTTCCGACGACGATGGTAGGCATCTGAGGTTGAACAGCGTACGAGGCTGTTTCCATAAAGAGGCGAAAGCAGAGAGTGCAAGGCGGAGTGTAGCTGAGACGTTTTCGTGTCCGGTGCGCTAGTAGAGGAAGGAGCCGAAAGGACGTCAAAGTCTCTGTCGTCCACGGTGAGGAAGAGCTAGGCACGAAGACAGCCAACGACATTGTGCCGTAAGACTATGTCGCGTCTGCCGAAAGCGGCAGTGAAGTTCAGGAGACGGAGATGCACGGGATAGGCAACGAGGGCGCTGTTTTGAAGTGCAGAGGCGGATCTATCCGTATAGATCTGTAGGCGACCTACAAAACGAGTGGGTCCCCGACGTCCTCGTATCCCAGCTGACACTCTCGAGGTCACTACCCATAACGTTATCCTTCAGGTCTTGACAACCTTGTCGGTGCACGTCAGTCTGCAAGGGATGCGCGGAGAGATGCGTGTCGCTGTGCGGGGGGTCACCTCAAGGGCGGAACCAGTACGGCTCTGTGTTAGAGTGCGCCACTCCCTTCTGCAGGATCTCGACGGATTCCTGGGAGTAGGCAGTTCCGAAGGACGTCTTGCTGTGGTCCAACACACGGGTTGTGCAGAAAGCCTGATATTGAAGGTCCTTCTCGACAACAGCGAATGTGAGGGGCCGATATTCTTGTTCGGAGCGAATGCGAGCTCCAAAGCACGCGAGAGAGAAGTCGGGATCTCTCTGGATACAGATGACCTCGTCAACTGTGAACGGGCCGGCAGTCCTCTTTACATCGGTAACAGAAACTGCGATTGATTATGTAATGGGTTCGGTCTTACTTATGGTCAGGTCTGCATCATGGTGACACAGGATTGAGAGTAAGAGAACCAGAAGCGGCGGAGCCTCATCAGAATGGACGTTGGCTGTGTAGTGGACGTGGGGTGGTGAGGGGGGTGAGCCTTGCGATCATGTGGGGACGAGCTCGGCCAGCGGTATGTTGGGAACTGACACCATTGCCCGTGTTCGGAGAGGGAGTACGCGTCGAAAGACCAGTAGATGCAGTGCCAAAATTTGCCGCGCATATTGAGGGCTGCCAAAGACGGCTGCATGGAGACTGGCTGGCAGGAGGAGTGGGAGAACGGCGAGGTAGGAAGTTTTCCAAGGGTGGCGCGGTCTTCTTGTATGCAGTAAGTACAGGCCGGCAGGTCTGCTCGCGAGCACTTCCACTCCCGCGTTCACGAAACCTAGGGCAGGTCTTGCGCACGCGGGAGTGGCCAAAGTGGAAGACTGGGCCTGCCATCCAACACACACGCACACTATTGGCTGGCGCGACGAGAGAACATCATGCACTCGCTTACGGCTACTACAACAAGAGGTGAGAATGGAAAAGTAATGAAGCTGTAATATCCCTTATTGAAAGATTTTCAAAAAAAAATGTACAGTCTACAGTAATTCCACTTACGGTATCTTCGAGGAAAGGCGGCGAAATTGTGGAATGCAAGAGCCTTCCACAGGCCCTATCTGACCTGCAGCGACTCAGGACGCCACCCCTTTACATCTGCCAATGTATCTTGCCGTCAACAGAAAATATTGAGAGGCGGTTCTTCCTCGTGATGCGACGGCGTGCACAGGTAAGCAGCGCGCATTCGAAAAGATATTCGTACGGGCCCGAAGGGATTGGGTGCAATGACAGGCGTTGTTGAAGAGTGGGAAGATGTGTGGTGTGCGACGCGATTCAGGAAGTGTGACCGGTCGTCGCTGGAGTGCGGTGCGTCGCGTGGAGTGCAGATTGTTGGAGGTGGAGAGGGTGAGGGAGTGCGGGTGGTGCTGGAGTGTGATGTGCAAAGTGGAA